>JAJHUR010113205.1:0-11142 GCA_027495735.1 Lutjanus campechanus | reverse complement strand
AAATGTGCTCTCTAAATAAACTTGCCGTAACTTGTTAAAGGAATTGCTTAAATAAGGTGGGGAAACTATTCTGTCTTTAATTACAGTGGAAATAAGGTGATCTCACTCCTGACTTCACTCCACCGCCGCAGGCGCAGATAAGTCCTCAAAAGAAAAATAGTAAGAGCCACAGTGTTGTTATCTGTCTGTAATTCAGCTCTAATAACACCACTGACAACTAAAGTGTTACCAGAATACCCTATGGATTCAAAGAGGAGTGTTTTTAGCTAGCTTGTGTGTGTGCTGCCAAGGATATGGGCATCTTCTGTGTGAGCTATTCCCACAGGCCCTGTCCCATTAACCTATCCCATCATGGTGGAGTCTGTAATGCTGCTAATGTGTATTTAGCTGTAGGCTGTTTGAAATAAACATGTGCTACTGCTATATTTGTCTCTTTCTCCTGAGAAGGGTAAAATGTCAGTTAGTCATTAACTAAAGGAAAGTGTTGACACACAAATGTACACAGAGCTGAAATGATGCACTGCTGTTTGTGCTAATTACCATTAACATGTATGAGCACATGCTGTGTATCATATACGATACCGCATGTCTGTTTTTCTTCTTTTGATTTTCATGTTGTTATAAATGAAGGACATTAGTAGACGTATCAGGTAGAGTAACTCTCTAATTACCAAGTATAACATTTGTACACCTCATTTAAATATCCCCATGATGAGAAACAGCTGATTTGAAGAGAAGCTGTGATTAATGAAGGCAACGCTCTGCAGCACAACCAATGGCATTTTAACACATCCCGTCATGACGAGCTCGCTCCTATCACGAGCTTGGATCTCTGCAATTAGTTCCTGTTAAAATCAAAGGGGAAAAACCATTCTGCATCTTTATTGCATGGCTTTACGTCAGACAGTGTTTTGGCTTCAGTTGATGGCATCTGTGGAGTTCATCATCAAACCTTGATGATGCTTGAAAAACTCTCATCCCTTCTGCAAGTAAAAAGGTAAGTGGCTCTCAGACGCACATGGATACTTTGAATTATAGACAGAAAGCTTGATTTTTGATGAGTATGTGTAAGTAAAACATCCAGTGAAAGCACACTCTCCGTGTTTGAGGCTCAATAAAAAGTTAAGGCGGTGAACATCAGTGCATGGGTCATAAAGTGTATTGAAGGATGTAGATGTTTTTCATCATCGATAAGGATGTAGCACCGATAAAAGTCTTAACAAGATAAACTCTTATGGATCTACATTTTAAGATGTGCACTTCCTCTAATAATTAACCCTTCCAAGGTCCTGACCCTTTTTTGCTCTGTGCTCCAATAAAGCTTGGTGGATCTCCAGTCGGCTTTCTCTTTTCCTATTTGCTGTACTTATACATAATTTGTGCCATAGGCTCATCCATTTTGAAGTATTGATTTAAAGATGGATGCCACATCTCCACTTCCTCCCACCGTCGAGTCAAAATATCCTAGATACGAACACTGTCGTCTTGCGCTGGTGATGTCATTTGGAGCCACACTTTTGAGTTCCTACCCGTACAATGAGCTGACTCAATTGTGAGCATGGCTCAGCTGTCAATCTTTTTCAGATGATCCGTATTTAATTCAGGTTCAGAGTCAGACACCTTTTTCTCTCCCAGACTCTGATGACATCTACAACAATATTATGGTGTCTTGACTGGCCTTCCAGATGTTCTCTCTTGTCTGAGATTTAGATCAAGCAAATTGTATTCAAATCAGCACTGAACCAAGAGTTCTTGGTCCAAGTTTTAAAACTTTAAAACTGTCAAATTCCTTTTGAGTCATTTCTAGACTCACCTTGAAATCAAAGACCTGCTTTGACAGATCATCGATCCTCCTGTTTGAAGTATCAACTATGATCTTCACACAAGTTTTGAGGCCTTTTTTTTGTTCTGTAGAAATACTTTTGCTGGTCCAATAATTCATGCACTTGAGTCACAGTGACATATTCTTCAGTGGTGCTGTTTGAGACTTTGGGAGGCATGGTTTGGTCATCACTGCCTACTAGACCCAGAGTTCAGAGGAATAGAGCCAAAAAACCTCTAAGTAGTGACCACAATTTTCTGTTTTACTTGAGTCAAACAGCAACAGAAATTTTGATTTCTAGGCAGGATTCCTTAGACTTTTGTTAGATAGAAAATCAGCCACCGGTTCAGACAAACACAGCAGCAGCCACCTTGGACTAACATTCCAAGATCATGAGATAAAACATGCTTTTTTAAGCTAATAACTAATTAAACCCAAACTGGTTAGAAAAATTAACACTTGAACAAACATCAGCATGAAAAAAAACTACCTAAAATGGCATGGATGTGTACTGAAACTGATGTTTTGGTTTGGTCAGTGTCCCATCTATTACAATGGAGGGGGCAGGATATGTGAATTATACTGCAACCAGCTACCAGGGGGTGATCAAGATGTTTTGGCTTCACTTCTGGGAGTTCTGATGTTGTCCATCTTCATATATATCAATGGTTAAAAACAAACCATGTTTTGAGGATACAAAGTTTTGAGGATAGTTAAAAGATTTTGCTGGTGGTCCTATAAAAGCGAAATAGGCCTATATAGCCTTGTATTCACATCTTAAAGAGGACCTATTATACTAATTTTCGGGCCGTTGTACTGAGTCTTGGACTCCTATAGAGCAGCTACACGTGATTACCCGCACACAAAGCTTTGTAGATCTTCAGGACGCTGTGCCTCTCTCTGCATCTCCTCCTTATATTTCCTGCATCCCGCAAAAACGGTCTGTGTAATTTACTCCACCCCCAGCCCTCCTCCATGTACGCCTCCCGCCGAGCTGTGATTGGTCACATTCCCGAGGACTTCCGAAGGGCTGCCGAGCGCTGCCGAGCCCCACCTCCTCATTTTGCCGGTGCAGGAGTAAACAGTGAACTTAACTACTCTACTCTTTTTAAAATGACAAGTTTCAAATACAGCCATATGTGTTGGATCCTGAATCTGATCCGGAGGTACAGACTGGACAGCCTGAAGTTTCTCCAGAACAGAGGTTACTTCATGACGTCTCTGAATGGTAGGCGTAGCTTGTTATTGTCATAACCTGTTTACCTCTGCGGCGTAAGTATGGATTTCGTTTTCGGCTAATCCAGCTTCGTACTGGCCCATGTTGACAAACAGTCCCATGTGAAATGCCATAGACAGACAAACGCGGAGGTATTTTTATTTTGCTGGCCGGGAAAAAGCAACTCTATCCACTTCTGCCTGGCGCTTGCCTCTGTAGGAAAGCTAAACAAAGTTAACTTTCCCTCACACCAGAGCAAACATTTTCTGGGAGCCATTGCTCAAACATGCTAACACTGTGAAATCGTTGTAGACAGCAGAGCAGTGCATAGCGATATACCTTCCAAAGCAGAGCGGGGGAGAGGGCAGGCCTAGAGCACATGCCGGGGCATTCTCATATGAGTAAGTCTGGCACGGATTCACGTCAATGCGACCTCCTGTTTAAAAAAATACAGTAAAACACAGTGTGCAGAGCCATCCAAAACAGCGTGCAGGGCTCACTTACAAATGCATGACACTCATTATTTGACGCGTTGGCATCGTTTAACACGAGTATCCAACATTGTAACAACATTTATAGGTCAGAAAAGAGGAAAAAGCATAATAGTTCCCCTTTAAGTTAGCTAATGTTAACAAAATGCAAGCTAACTAGTTAGCTAACTTTTGATAGAGATTTGCTAGCAAGTCAGGTAGCTTTTTGTTGCCATTTTACTAACATTAGCTGATTTAACACGTGACAATATAGGCTATAAAGGCCTATATCACTTACACAGGTCCACCAGCAAACATATTTTATTTTTTATTTTGGGGAGGGTGGGGTGGGGGGGGTTATTGACAGGAAAGAGGATGGCATGCAGTAAAGGGCTGCAGGCTGAATTGAACCAGGGCTGCTGCTGAGGACTGTTAGCCTCAGTACATGGAGCTCTACTAAATGAGCAACTGAGTTGCTCCAAATCAGCAAACATATTTTAAGTATGTAAAATAAAATGTTTTCTTTTCAACATAGATAAGTCTAACACAACATATCCAAGGACAGGAAACAGGAAAGGAGAAAGTTGACTTTTTGAGGGTCCAAGCTTGATCAGCTGTTATTGGAGCATTGGATTTATCATGAAACAAAACTAACAGATGCAGTTTGTCTTCTATAATTGTTGAGTTGGGGTATTTTTTTTAAATATGCATATGTCCCCAAAAATGAAAACTGAGGCAACAAATTCTGCTTTAGGTAGAAAATAGGCTGTAAAGTATGAATGTGTTGACAGTAGGTGTTAAATTTTTGTGAGAGAACGAGGTGTTTTTTTTTTACATCCATCCTTCCATTTTCAGTTGTTTACTGCATCTGGAGACACTAATTGCATTAAACAGAGTAGTCCAGATGTCCTACTACCCACGTCTCCTGCCTGTAGACTTGTATACAGCATAATCCCTTTTGTATTTTTTGTACTCTGTCCTGTTCTTTCACTAATACTTTCTGTTCCATAATCAAGGTCCAGTCTATCAAGACACTCGCCTTCATGTCCTTCCAACGGGCCTTTTACTGGACTCTTTAGGTGATTTAAGACTGAAGGTGAGGCAATTTTGAAAGGCTGAATGATTGCCTCCAAAATCAATGGGGTGGCATTGATGGATACAAAAAGATAAGTGCAGAGGACAGTTAGAGGAAAAAAACAAGGAAGTGGACCCTGTGATAAGGTTTTTTCTGAGTTTTCAGTTGCATTTCAGCCTTCATCAGTGGAAGAGTATCGCATTATAAAAGTTAGATGAAAAATATTTTCCAGAATCTATTGGACTCACTTCATGGATGTACAGAGACAAACAGCAAAGAGAAAAGAGAGGAGGCTGCAGGAAAAAAGAGCAAAACTACAAGGGTACGTGATAAGTTCTGAAATCAGTCCAACTCTGAGCTCTCACCAAAAGTACAAACACAAGCGGATCCTGTGGCTCAGGGGTTAAGATGCCAACTGTGAATAGCAACATCCACAGTTAGAGTCCGACTGAGGACCTTTATTGCATCTCTCTCTGTCTCTCTCTCTCTTGTTTTTTTAAGCTTGCCCCAAAAATAATTAGAAAAAAAACAACACACAGTAGGACTTCACACACATGGTCAGTCCCTGCTGCAAGTTAGTCAAAGCTAATGTCTGTGTGAAGAGAATAAACACAGACTGAAACACTCCAGTGATCAAATTCAAGCCAAAAAAAAAAAGGAAAACAACTTTTTTTTTTGTCTCTTTTAAAGTAGTGAGCTACAAAGAACTGGCCTTGAGCTCTGTGGATCGCTCAGACACCAGACAGCTGCCTGTAAGCTCCCCTTTTCCAGCCTGTCTCCAGGACGGGCCCCCGCTCTCCTCAGTTCCTCGCTTTACCTTTGGCCTCTTCTCACATAAGAGCCAATAAATCGCTCCGTTTGGGCCCTCACTGTGGACCGAGAGCTTAATGCTCCTCACACTACAGCTCTCAGGGTCATGAGGGCACAAAAACCTCCTCCACTGTGATAAGATGGCAATTCCAGGTCGAGGTTTTATAATTTTTTTTTTCTAAATCCCTTGAATTTTTCTTGCCTTCATGTAGAGAAAGAGGGTTTAAAAATGGTGGTTAAGCTGAGGAGAGTAAAGACATAATCTCACCGCTGCAGGAGATCCAAATCTCCTTTTCTTGGTGATTTTACACAACCTGGTTTGACCCAGATCTGGGGAATATGATGATGTAAGGAAATGCTTTAGGTGCTCATGAGGTGTGACTGGAGTGAAAGAAACTAGTTTGACTTTAAAAACTTCATCACCTGTTTAAAGTTCTCTAGTTCCACAGTGCATTTTACTGCTGTGCCATAGAGATACTTCTTGGTACATGCATGAACAGCTTGCCAGCTCTGGAGTTAATGTTTGACTCCCATGTCTGCTCCTTTAATATGGAGCTACAGTTGGGATGTGATAAGCGCAGCGTTAGGGATGCACTCATCCAACTTTTTCTCCCAAGATCCTAATCCCAAGGCCTAAATTTACAGTATTTGCTGATACTGTAAGAAAAATTGTATAATAGCTTTTAGGTTAAATAACATCAAGGATCTTGGTGATGCTAAAAATTGAGTGGGCTGCCTGCCGTGGCTGAATGAGTGAGTGAAACTTATGCAGAGACACTAACATATGTGTAATAACATTATATATACGATATAGGATGGCCAGGTGTCCACCTTTATGTGGGACTGCTGTCCCACGACCCACATATTGAGACCTGCATTTTGAATGTTTTTTTCCAAAAGTCAAACCACTGCAGGATGGATACTTTTCTAATATCTTACTTTTATCCAATGGCAGGGAAGAAAGCAGGAAAGGCTGTCGTTGCAGAGCTGTGTTTGATGTCAAACTGTGCACATGTGGTTCAAGTGCAGGTTAACTTGCCACCATGTTCGCTGCCCTACAGCCAATGGAGAAAATCATGAGTCATCACAAAGTCACGAGTTATGCAGATTTAGGCAGAATATGATGGAAACTACCACCATGAAAATGAAATAGAAACTCAGAAATCATTTATCTGCTGTCTATTTATGCTACTCTGAAGAAACCAGAGGGGCGAAGCATAGTTACTAAAGAGCAGAATAGAAATGTTTATTTTTTAATATCAAAATTTTAGACGACCTCTCAGCATTGATAACTTGTCACACATTGTCCCATACAAACATGATCTTTGTCCCACATATTGTTTGTTGGGATCTGGTCACCCTAATGTCACACCAAATCTGTTAAATAACCAACCAGCATCTTAAACTCACCAATTAACATGTTGTACATGTAGTTTGCTTGTTCAATTAATATACACACAACAGGAATATAAAAGCAGCCATTTTTGTTCTAGTTATGTGATTTCAGAGGAGTTGCATGCTATAACTTTTTCTTCGCAAACAGCAGCCGTGCGCCGTGAACTCCTGGACACTTGTTGTCACGGTGAGGTTGCCAGGCAACCAGCACTACTTGTCAGAGACGCCCTGTACATGAGTGCAGTGCAGATGGTTAAACTGTTTGCAGCAGAATGATGTATGTTGCATTTCTGTTGCATCACAGTTTGGTGTAAGTGCTAATCTTATCTGTTCTTGTGCAGCTAGCTCAATATAGTTTCAGCAACTCCAGTCATACGCAGTGAGTACAGAAGCATCATACGTTTGAGTTGGCAGGTATGTAGACAAACAGGTAGGCTTGTTACAGGCCATATTTCTCAAGGCATTTGATGTATTGATTTCTGTCAGGATTTACAGGGAATTTCAACAAATATCACAAAAATGCTTATGAAATACACTACCGATTATTGAATATAGTTTTTTCATAATTATTAAAGTGCAACATGCAAGAGCCTTGCAACAGCTGCTGCAGACATAGCAGTGCCGCGAGGACAGACAAAACTAGATTTAAGAGGAGATTACCATGAGTCGAGGTGAATAAATTCCTGACTGTGAGTTTCCCCACGTGGAGAGATTTTTAAAAAGATAAAATTCATACAGAAATGTGCTGACCGGTGGGCCACGGCGCCACTGGTCTGTTTTAACATTCTAAATGGCATTTCCGTGCCTAAAATGCAAAACTGCATGTTTCATTTTTGACTCACAAAAATGTGTGTTGCAAGCAGGAATGATGTCAGCCTTTTGTTTGAAAGGTGGAGGGAGATTAGAGGTGGCCTCTCATGACAAAAGTAGCATCTGATCCTGTTAACCCTTGCACAATTTGTCCGCCGTGCTGTCAAGAGAGGTTCAAAGGCTGATGATTCAATAACAACAGAACCTGCTAAATGAAGACTGTTAATCACTAATGTTACCCTCACCTGTGAGCCCAGAAGTGATGAAACTAAAAGGAATAGGCCAAATGCTGTGTTGGTTGAACTCTCCTGATCTTTTGTGTGTGCGTTCATTGCTGCAGTCGTCCCTCAGCACTCTTATTAGAAGTGGCAAACATTAATTGTGCGACACAAATTTGGAAATAAACGTGGGTGTTAACCACGCTGAAATCAAACAGAGGCAGTGTGTGAAAGAAAACAGCATGAACAACATGACACTGCCTCCCTGTACAGTGCAACTGCTGGGTAATAAATAAAGCCTGAAACCCCCCGTGAAGCTGATTCATGGTGTTGCATACACTCAGCGGCAGTTACTCAAAATATTTCAGAGACGTTTTCCATTTAGAAAAGTGTGAATGATGTTCAAACAAATTTTTATCACAATAAAACAAAGCCGATCCACGGCACAACAATGTTATCAGTGCACAGTACATAGCTGACAGAACCATTTGAGATATTACCCTTTATATATATAGTTGCTGATTATATGGAGTCACACCAAGGGTAGCCATGTATTTCCCTGAATCCTTAATCTTTCAAAGGCACCTTTAAGAACAAAGGTGCTGTTTTTTGGGGGGTTTTTGTTTGTTTTTTATCAGGGCTCAATATTTCAGTGCAAAAGCAACACAACAAAAGAGGCCAGTGTAACTCTCAAAATGTCTGTGGCATTTGTGATGTGCATTGATACTGATAACACGTTTAGCAAAAGATGTGACCTTCAGATTAGTGTGTGCGTGTGTGTCTGACTTAAGCTTTTATCAGGGACACATTTCGGACTCAAGGCCGGTTCATTGGGGACGACTGGTGCAAGTGGGGACACAAGCTGCGCCCCTGGTTGGAAAAGCACAAATGTTTGGGTTAGTGTTTTTTGGGTAGGTTAAGTTTAGGGCAGTGGTTTTCAAACTGTGTTGATGCCCCTTGGATCCTTTTTATTAGTTGTCAAGAAAGTGCAAGTGCAACCCCAGGTCTCTACACACTACATCATTTTTTTAAATGCTAAAAAAAAAAAAGGGGGGGGGGCAAAGGAACCACTGTAGGGTGTGTGGCCTCATGGCTACGCAGTGTGTGACAAGGGAGGTAGCCTTGCATAGCCAGACCTCTCTCCACAGTGCTCAGGACTGGAGAAAGGTCTGGCTCCATGCACACACACTCTGCAATACCTGAACGACGGGGCTGCAGCAAATGAAGGGGAACTCTTGTACGTTGAGAGGCAAGCTCTTGCATTAAAAACACTACAGCATTGTAAAAGAAATGGTAACAATAGTTAGCTTGTTAAAATTCGTACCATTGGTGTCCCAGGTGCTAATTTGCCCTCTTCAGTGCATAGGTCGCAGCTTGGAGGTTGTTGTTGTTTCCTGAGGACTTTGAAAACATACAGTAGATAGCGGATGTCATGATGCTGTTTAAAACAAGCGACCAATGGCAGAGTCATACCTGCAGCGTGCATCCGGTGAGTCAGACTACATGGGAGGCAACACCGCTCAGTGGAGCACTAAACAGCTAGCCATCAGAATTTACCAACCATGGGCAGCTGCTTTCAGACTCCGTGTCCATGGAGAAATACTGGAGACACAAAAAGTCCACTGGCAACTGACTCTTTTTTAAAAATAAGTTTCTGTGTTGTACCTAACTGCTAATGCTAGCAACTCAGAGAGCTGAGAGACTCTGCGGCATGGGGACTCCCTAAAAACATAGTATTTCGCTCAGGGACAGTGCCTTACGTCCTGAGCCACCAAGCCACCTAATTTTCATCTTTGTCAGCTCGCTTTGGGCCGTCTCTTCACTTTCTGGATGAACTAGCAAAATCATAACCTAAAAAGTTGTTTATTAACCTAATTTTTGCCATAACCCCCATGATTAAGCACCCTGGAGACCTCAAGCCTGATTGTAACTTTGTAAATTGATGTCATCATCAATTTACAAAGATGCACAGATTTTGGTTTTGTGCTTTTGCATGGCAGCAACTGCGATTAACATCAGACTTCTCTGCAAATTTTCAAATGGCTTTCACCTGATTGTAGATAAATTCTTAAACTGACATAACATTATATTGGAAAATATAATTAAATCATCGGTGTAGTGGTTTAAGAAATGTCAGCAGTGATGTTTTTCATCACAGTATGGTAATATAATTTCGTTTACAGCTCAAAACACATGTTAAAGTGTGCAAGACCTCTTTAATGATTGATAAAAACTTTTTTCGGCTTCTCAAGGTGGCATGCCAGAAAAAGTTTGAGAACTACAGGGTTAGGGTTACACAAGTAGTGGTTATGGGTAGGGATTATTCTCCAGGAAATGAATGTCTGTAGCGTCCCTAAAAATGACAGACACACGTGTGTGCGTCTGTCTGTGTTGATGTTGCTTATTGCATCTTGTGTGGAAGTTGTTAGTGAGAAGATTTACAGGCGCTTGAAATTATTTTGAGCGTTTGAAAGATCAAAAAGGTTAGCTTTCTTTTTCAGACAGACACTTTCAAATGTTGTTCACAGTAATTATTGGGTAGTGCAAAAATAAGCATAATCTGCAGTGTTGAATTTCCAAGTTACATTAATTATGAGTTTTAACTGACACCAAAGATGTTTTTGTTATTATCGCAGTCTGTTCAATTTTTTATTTTCTGACAACTTTGAAATGAATGCTTCCAACTGCTCAATTTAATTCAATATTTTAACAATACTGTCAATTATAGTTTGTGATGTTTAAAAGCAAAAACACCCTTATTCAGACTAGAACTGAAAACAGGTAGAACTTTGTTCTTTTTAGCATCTGTTTGTAACCATGAAATCATAGGAGTCTCTGGAGAACTTCTCATAGAGGCTTCTGGATGGAACCTTAGGTGTAACCCTTTACACTGGGTTCTAGGTACAACCCTCTGAAAGGGTTCCAGGTAGAGCCTATGTAAGAGGTTCTACCAGGAAGCAAAAAGGGTTCTCCTATAGGGACAAGCCGAAGAACACTTTGTGGTTCTAGTTAGCACCTTTATTTCTAAGAGTGCACTATTTCATGTCAAAACAGCTGCTGTGGAAAAGGTCTGTTGTGTTGGATTGCATTATGTTATGAGGTATTCGCTGCCATACACACAGCACACCTGTTGCACTGGTTTAAATGAGATTTAAAAAGTTTTGGCCGCAGAGAAATAACCGAGATCTGTAAACTTTTTTAATCACAGAGAACCCACAACATATGGATAGAAGTTTGAGTACATTCTTTATAGTTAGCTCTTAATTCTCATTCTGAGATTGGTTTAGCTTGCTCATGTAATATAAAACCTTGTCCCATTTCATTTC
>JAJHUR010113204.1:0-10467 GCA_027495735.1 Lutjanus campechanus | reverse complement strand
GTAGGGCTGACTGTGAACTGTGAGCAGAACAGAGGAGTTGGAAGAGATTCAGACGAAAGACTCAAAGACATACAAAGCATTTTGACTGAATGCTACTATAAACAATATATTAAACATTAACGGTTAAAAAGTAACTAACATTCTGAGTAGATTTTGATATGAATACTTTGTAATTTTTCTTTGTAAGTATTTTTCTAACAGCAGTATTTTACTTGTAATTGACTAATATTATTATAATGCACTGTCATTATAGCACCCTGCTGTAATATCCATTCATTTCATATACAAGATGCTAAAACTAGATGCGGAAGAGACCGGCGCTTATTGGCCGAGGATGGACAGGCCTCTGTAATAACAGCTCATACACGACGCAGTGACGTAACCAAAATATCATGTTGCTAAACTGTATCTTACTAATAAGACTATAAAACCCGTTCTGCTTAATAAAATATAGCTGGTTAAAAGGTAGGCTGTGTTAGCATACAGAACCTCGCTGCTGTGTCGCAGCATCCCTCTGCTGCTGCAGCTCCTCATCGCTCTGTCCTTCACTGCTCAAGGACGCCATGATGCTGCTGAGTCCTGCCGGCCTACTGCTCTGACATCTGTCATCTCCTCACACACATACACGCACACACACAGTGTGTCTGCTTTTAAAATTAACACAGTATCCAAGACATATAACCAAAAATAATATTATATTTATGCTTTATACGTTACACGACAACATCGGGCGCCTGTTATTGCCCCAGTAGGAGGATATAAACTCAGCTCCAGGCTGAAGTATAACATTATACCGGTAGTACGACTCGCTTCATGTGACAAACACACGTTTATTACGTAAAAAAGACATATTTACGAACATTACTCGACTGCGACGGATGCAGAGGTCTGTGTCACGTTATTATCACCGTCCTCATAGCCCACACATTCTAACATCATCATTCATATGACTGTGGTTCATTTACACTCTCTGACACACAGTCTGAACACTTACTGGACATCTTTTCACATTAAAAGTCTTGCGTCCTGCGTCTCTCTGTCCTCACCTGTGTGACCAGCAGCTGTCAGCTCTCTCCTCCCGTCAGACCTCAGTGGATGCTGGATGCTGAGGTCCTGCTGGTCCAGGCTGGGTGGTGCATCATCAAGTTACATACAGTCCACCGGAGATATACCCGGATTGAGAGCTTTCAAAATAAGAGCATTACGTGTTTACATGACAAAGATATTGCATTTTTTTTAAATTAACTCGAAAATTGGCAATGATACTATTGTATTTCAAATATACTACATCATTAATCACCCACTCCGATGCTTTCTGTTGCTTAAAATCATGCTGATAGATTCATCATTCAGGTTTTTAATGTGGAAATATCAACCGGAAGCTCATATATAAATTCCGTCAATTTGAAATGCTTCATGCAGGATTTTTAATATCGCTCGTCATGACATGTGACTTAACGGCAACATACCACCCCCACACTGTACACATTTGGACACACACTGCAGTTTATACATCCAGCACACATACACACACACACACACACACACAGACCGTAGACTGTAATGGAGGCCCTTATGACGAACATAAATTATGAGAACAGAGAGTAACAGATTGTTTTTAGCAAATACCTGTTTCATATCATTAATCGTTAATGTGACACTATACTTATCTTTTATCCCTTTCCCTTGTGTGTTTGAAATAAAGTGAATATATTTAATAAAAAATACAGAAAATATAGCCAATTTTTTTGCACTGCTGTGATGGACCCAGGCAACAGTAACACAGTACAAATGGAGAGTTTTATTTTCTTAAATGCTTTAAGATCCAGTATGTCAGATTTAGGGGGATTTATTGACAGAATATGCCAGAAATGGAATATAATATTCATAAGTGTGAAGCAGTGAAAAGCCAGGCCCCAATGCAAGATCATCAAAGTAGGTCCTACCCATCACAATCAGATGTAACATGAATGAAAGAAGTGACAGCATGAATTAAATGATTACTAGAAAACAGGTCACCATTATAGAAAAGAGGAGTCATAATATCAAAGCCAAGATAGTGATAGACCAGCCTGCTTGACAAAATCTGATGATGGAGCACTATAACATGGAAATTTAATCGGTGACAGCACACCTGCATATTGTACCTTAAGTATGCATTAGCACTTTGATTAGTGCACCACTATTAGTGCTGTTTATTTCTGTGCTGGGTTGCTTGCTGGACTTATCCATTTGTTTCTCTTTTTCCTTATATCCTGTGCGATTTATATACTGTTTCTTTTCTCTTGCGTGATGTCCTTTTTTTTAGTAGTAGTAGTAGTACCTACTGCAAATGGCAAATGAACTGACTCATGACAACATTATTCACATCTACACACAGGCATAACACAAAACACAAGTGTGTGGGTTGAATATTAGTCAATTAAATTACAAATAAGTTCTACTATCATGGGAACAACTCAGCTCATGCTTACTAGTTTGTCTCTCATTTTAAATAAACTGACTATTTTTTGGAAACTTTCCTTTTTCTCTCTCAGCTGCTTCTTTCGATTTTTGTTTTTGAAACACACTTTTAGTTGTTGTCTTATTTGTTGTCTTGACACTTCACTGACAAACTTCTCTGTGTGGTTTCACAGTAGTATTGTGCATGTATTCCCCAGATGAATCTAAGTCCAATATTCATTCTCCTTTTAGCTCTGTTTTGGTTTCTACCTGAGGAAACCCTCTCACTCTTTAGCTGCTGTGTGAGTGATAGATCAGTGGGTTTGCAGGTTTATCAGAGACCAAAGAACTGCACAGACATTTAATGAAATGATGACAAAGGATTGCACAACTCTGGCAGGTCCTCACGGTGGCAAATATTTTATCTTCCATCTCAACAATATCCAGGTAAACAGTAGAAACTCAAGTTACAAGTAATGTACCAGGAACGTGTATTAGCATGAATTTGTGGTGTCTGATGATACTGTATTGTGTTTGATCCATTGTTATTAGAAAAATATTGATTATAGCAGCTTTGATATTCCACCATTTATCATTCATTATTACACACCTTCGTTAAATACTCTTTTCTGATTGGTCAATTACAGCATTCTAAGGTCTGTTATCTTTGTATAGCAGACTGTTACTAAAAAGAAGAGACTGTTGCTATGGACGCAGTTCTGATCATAGACTCTGGAGGAGCAATAAAACCATTTTTAATTTAATTTTTTTGTCAAATTATTGTCAATTATTGCCTTTATTGTTTGTCACATTCTGGAGATTTAACCCCACCCTAATTTTTTACAGTCCGTACCCTATCTGATCATGCATTAACTTGTGCCTATAAGATGCTTATGACATCTAATTTTGTACTGGTAGCACCTTAAGTAAAGTGCTACCAAAAGCACTCCTCTAAATGAGAATAAGGTCTACCAGATGTGGTGGAATAGTCCACAACTGGCCAAGTGTTGAGTCAGTACTAACAAGATCCTGTAGAAATTTTCCTCTTACAAACAGCCACAGTGGAGTTTCACCCCCTCTCAGTTCCACATGGTGCAGGGTTTAAACCAGGACACTGGCCGCCGGCCAGCAAGCAATTTTGGAACCATGGAACTCCCATAATGTACATAAATTACTGCTGCAGACCTCTACGAGCAGCAGCCTCTCAAAGATAGCTTTCTGCCTCATTCCAGGGTTGCCATGTGGTTTTCATAATTTGTGTGCATTAGTGGATTAGTGATTGTCACATGTGTGCTTACTGTGCAGGGGAAAGTAGTGTAGAAGTGTACCACTGAGATATGGAGTAAAATATGAAGGTAATAAGTGGAAGGTGCCCTTTGGAAAATGACTTTCCATGGATTCTAAAAAAAAAAAGAGAGACTCTTTCAAATCTAATTCAAAAATGTGTCTCTCTTGCAGCTGTTGGACCTTGACCCCTGGCTATTAATAAGTTCAGAAAGGCAGCGCTGATAACCTAAATAAACTTTCACTAAGCAGCCACGGTACTCTCCGAATCAGTAACATGGCTCAGTGGATAAATGGATGAGGTGTCCATCATTTTTGCCTTAAAATCAATCAACCAATCAATAAATTGTGCACAACAAAGGAAAGAAAAGCTGGACAAACTGATAAACCTAACAAACATAAAACACTTATTAAATTAATGCCAATGGTTCTAGTTTCTTAAATGTGATTATTTTCTGGTTTCTTTACTCCTCTCTGACAGTAAACTGATTATCTTTGGGTTGTGGACAAAACAAGACATTTGAGGACATCATCTTGAGCTTTGATCAACATTTTTCACCAGTTGGTGACATTTTATGGACAAGACAACTAATCGATTAATTGAGAAAATAATCAACTGATTAATTAATGATGAAAATAATTATTTGCAGCCCTAAAAACACTATATTAGGCTAAACAATGTCACCATATTTTATACAGAGGTAATGCAAAAGTAAAGTAAAGTAAAGTAATAAAGGTACATTACTTTAATATTGTGATATTTGATCACAATATTCAAATGATGACTACGTTTTTCAACAGGTAATTAGTAGCTGTATCGGACAACATTTTTAAAATAACCCTCCCAACCCTGATGAAAACAAACTTGAAAATAAACTCAACTCTAAGTCTGGTACTGGCATGCAATTAATCACGAAAGCTGTCATCACAGATTCCAACCTGCCTGATGAGTTGAATAAATTTTGCTGCAGGTTTGACACCAGCTCGGTACGTTACATTACATTACATTTACGCCTTTATCCAAAACGACTTAGGGTAAATGCATTCAGCCATGTGGATACAACCCAAAACTACAAGACTCATGCTTGTACATTGATTTCAACAAATAAGCTGAACTGCCTCAAGCTACAAACAGTTACAGATGGAGAAAGTTTTATTCTTTTCTTTTCATGGGCCAACACATGAGCTTTCGGGCGGTGACAGAACTGCCTTATTCTCCTTCATTAGATCTCGCAATGCCTCTGTTTTTAATCACTGAACATCCGTGAAATCCCTGAAATGGGGTGTAGATGCCCCGATTCTTACTGAAATTTTAACTAATTTCTGTTGAATTTGTGTTCTAAGTCTGCGATTTTTGTTCCTAAAACATTCTAACCCAAACTGCCAGAATGTGAAACAGAAAGCAGAGTACTATTTGCTTCCACACCGCTAGAGCACCGCTTGCTGCAGTGGACAGTAGCACTGATTGAGTGTTAACGCCCCACCAGCCATGCAGCTACAGTGGTCCATTAACCAGCTGACTCTTCCTGGACTGGGAGCTCCGAGTGAACATGGTCAGCAGTGTTACCAGATGGTAAATACAGCAATATCGTACCAGGACTTTAAAATTATTTTGTGACTTTAAAAAGTATTTTAACAAAAATTATCGTACATACAGAAGCAACCTGTGAGGGGCAAAACTTTACCATGTGCACCGTATTACATGGACACTCCATCATCTGAACAAGGCGGCAACCATTTATCACTTCACATAGAATCAATCGCTCAGCAGCTCATCACACAGTCACTCCCTCTGTGCCTACCCACCAAAATAAAAGCTCCAGACTGGGCCACTGTTCCACCAGCTGCTTGATCAGTCTAATGTGATTGGTTGCTCTCAAACAAAGTTTTGTTCTGGGCTTATGGAAATGTCAAACTTTTTGTACATTCAGTCTTTTTTGGAATTATTGATCGTGTATTGTACAGCTATTAAAATTATGGTACGAATACAATAGTTGTCATACATCTGGCAACACTAACGGCCAGACTGGGACTGAAAGCAGCCTCCGAGACTGACAGGGGTTTGATGTCAGGGCAATACAAAGGTGGTTTGCTTGTCTGGTTTGGTTACTGATACCCCAGGACTGAGTCAGCTAACTTAGCTGTTATCTGCTGTCACAGATACTTCTTTCCCCAAACTGAATAAATTCAGCGGATGTACCTGTGACCACAGTGTTTTGGTGAAGCTGACGGGGGTTTGAGGTGGTGAACATCCAAAGACACACAGATGTACCATGTTGTTAGCTAGCAAACTTATAGTTGAAGATTGATTTATAGTTGGATTCAGGATATTACTGGTTGAAAGTGAGTAGTTAACTCATGTAAGCATGCATTATATTTGTTTGACAAGAAGAAAACATAATCGCGTTTTCCACGATTTTATATAAAAATACAAAGAAATCGATTTTTTAAATACATTTTTAAAAATATATTGTTAAGTAGGTGCACGGTATGACTGGGGAAGTGATGTAAAAGAGTTCAAAAGTAAAAATTAAATAAAGTAAAAGTAAAAAGCACTCAGCCTCAGTACACGAGGTGCATGGTCTACCCCAACTCTGCTCAAACTCTGCCCCATGAACTACCATGGCACTCATTTCTTTTCTTTTTAAGACAACTGAAAGAGTCCTCCATGTCATGCAAATGTATGGTGCAGTTTCATCATGCTGGGATCCAGAGCATCCTCACTTTCAGTATGGAAACACCTCAGCCCAAGACAGGAAACATCCGGACAAAATGCACGGCATCAAAAAATCACAGACCAGAAGCTACCATCCCATGCTGGAAGACTTTGGGGCCAAAAAGGGCCACAGATTTCTTCAGTGCTCCTCTCACCCTGCTAATAATCTCATAAACTCCATCCTCCTTTAAAAGACTGAAAAGTATCAGAACTTTGACAGCCTGGTTCTGTAACAGAGACTGTTCGTGCCTTTATCTCTAAATCGTTATGTGCTGTTTTTATTCCTCTGTGTCAGACACTGTAATGTATGTATGCAACAACATACATCAAGCCTGGCTGTGGTACTAATAGAAAACACATGAGAATGCTTGTCTTCATTATTTTTTTATCATTATTACCTATTACTTAATTTAGTTTATGTCCTAAGATGGTCACTGCATGTGAGGGGGATTTTATTTTTTGTTTCATTTTTGTTTTTCTGAATTCCTTTCTCCTATGTTGAAATAGCAATAAAGCATTGAATCTGTCGACTCACGTGCTCTACTCACTATCTAGTAACTGTGTTGGTGTTTGGTTTATTTCAGCTGCAGCACTACAACAGTTGAAGAGTTTCAGTCATTTTGTGTTTTTAAACCTTTATGTATTATTTAGTCAGTCTACACAATGATTGCTGGCACAGTGGTCCTGCTGATAGATAGAATTCTCTACTCTAATTCTCTACTATGTCATCTTGTTTGGGAGAGCGGGGCAGCTTGTCACACGGCTAAATTGTCACATGGGTTATATCTCCAACACAAGAGGGCGCTATCTCAAAAATCTAACGGTTGCATTTGACAGTTGCATATATATGGTTTGAATTTATGAACAAATGACCAATGGCAGCACCACCTGACATAACATTAAGGGCAGTGAGGCAGGTAAAGCTGGGCATCTGGAAAATACTAATTAAATATTAATATTTGAAACATTTGTCTCAATAACTCAGTCTTTACTTCAAAAATAGTGTGTACAACCTCCAATTTTATATATGTTCTTTATTGTTGAAAAATATGTGAATTTACTCTGCATAGTGTGACAACTTACCCAGTGATGGGACAACTTGTCACAAATGCAAGTTCTGTATTTTACCATTTATAACTCTATATTAAAGTGAAAAGTAAAAATCTAAAGATTGTACATTTGTGCACAAGAATTTAATTCAACACAGAAGATGAGTGACTGTGATGTGCTGAGACTGACAACTTTTAAGAGAAAGCAGAAAGTGTTACAAAATGCCCCCCTCTCCCCTACTCAACAAGGCTACTTCTCAGCCCATGAAAACAGTTGTAATGTATTCTGTGGACTTTCATGAAGTCTGAGAAAAATAACCCTGATTATACAACAGGTAGTTCCCATCAACCAATCTGACTGGTCAGTTTAGCATTTAGAATGTGCTCAAGTCAACATGAGAGCACGTGCTCATGACTAAAAATATTACTCTACCCAGACGGGGGTGTTTTTGGGATGTTTTTATTAATGAAAATAAATCACAAACCACAGAGGGCTTACATAAATAGATATAGTATACAGAACTACTGTAGATTGCTTCTCCACTGCTTCATTAACACAGGTGGTGCCTCCCTGTGCAGCAGGAGAACAGTTTTGTGACCATAGTGAAAATGCTATTTTTGAAAGGCCAAACGCCAACAAATATGTATTGAAGTAGAATATTCCATGATGTGGATTTTGGAACTCTTTTTTTTTTTTTATTATTTATGCATACATTTAGACTTTTGGACTTAACGCTCTGGAGTTATTGGAAATGTTTGGATCACACAGAAACTCTGTTCAGCATCCACCATCAGCTGTGTCAGTTTGTGACACCACAACTAGCTTAAAAATACATGCAAAATTCACAAATGTAGTAACTAAATCTGTCCATGGATTTTTTTTCAGCAAATATGTTACTTACAGCAAGACTGCGCAAGCAAAGAGTTTAGTGTTTGTATGTGTGGCGTTTCTTCAGTCCGGGAAATCTCACATTCTCTAGAAAGCATTAATGTTATCTCAACATTGGCTGCTGACTCAATCATCTCTGTTGTTGGTCGTTACTAAGGGTTGGATCACTTGCTGGAATAGTAAACTACTGTAGGTTTCATTAGACAGTTTTTACTGGCGTGACTGATTATTTTCTCTGATTGTTTTTCCAGTTATTAACCAGACCCCATGTGTGCCCAGTGAAACAGAGATAACACTAACAAAAAGTTTAGTTTTTTTTAATTTTAAGAATTAATTGCTCTAAAATAGGACGACATAATGATTTTTTGTTGATTACCTGTTGTGTAATCACAAGATAACACTTGTGAGTGAGCTTTAACATAATTATTAGCATGACAATGATGCTTATAGACTTCTGTGCACGAGGCTTGGTCCTGACCACGTCACGGTCATGCTTATAGTGATGGTAAAGCATACCCTGAAGTGTAATATTGCTTAGTGATCAGGTTTATTTCGACATCGACAAAAGATGCTATTGTGTTGCGTTATGGGAAATGTAGGCGGCAGTGTTTTGGGACCATACTAATTACCTGACACATCAGAGGGTTTGTTGTCTAACACGGGCTGACTTCAACCAATCAGATTAAACTCTTGAAGACTTGACAAGTCACCTCCATGGATGCCTCTTGCTGTCCTCATACTTAAAACCACACCCACAGCTGCCTACATTCACTCTTAGGATGCTGATTGGCTGCACCACTTTTGGTGTGGACACAAATGAATAACTTGAAGCTTGGGAAGATGGATTCTTGCGTCATCTTGCGAATTCATCTGCCTTGCAAGCTATACTAGAGACTAAATGCCAGGATATGTAAAGGATAATGTACAGTGGGCAGATCATTATTGCGAAATAAACCCAGGATCCAGGGTGATCCAGGATTCTGATCAGGGTTCGAATTAGATTAGATTAGATTAGATCAACTTTATTGTCCATCTTCATCTTCATCTTCATCTTCGGCCTCTCACAGACATCAAATTACACTTAACAGAACAAGACACACCACAACATACAACAATAACAATAAGAAAACAAGGGAAAAGGAAAAGTTGTGCAAATATGCAACACGATGGCTTTTGGGGGAGCCCTATTGTCGCCATCGACCCAATGCAATGGCAATGGCCTGCTCTTCACAGCAACAGTCTGTTATGAATAGCAACAGTCTGCGTTAAAGAAATAACAGACCTTAGAATGAGTTAACTGACCAATCAGAATTGTGTATTAAACAAGGCCATATAATAATTCCTGATATCACCTCTGCTATTTTGATTTTGACATTCTGCCCCCAGCTTTATGGAAGTGTTAGATTCAATCCATCTCATTCAAACTCCTGTAGTCCTCACACCAAGTCAAGCACATTTTTTCAGTACTTCTACAGCAACACTGCGGCAACTCCCAGAATTCATCAAAAGATCCGCTTGTTTCCAATGTTAGCCTCTTTACAGTCTGTCCTTTTCCTCCCTGGTTTCTTTTATCAAAAATAAATCCAGCCCTGTCTTCCATGAACTAACTGCCTTACATGCTCTGAATAGAAGGGAGAAAGGAGTGGAAACAGAGACAGTTCCTGCCTGACATTCCTCCTTCTGCTGTGCCTCAGCTTGTATACAAGCAGATCAGTGCGGCTCTGCACTAACTATTCCAACCATGCTGATGGGACAAGGCTCAACCAGAGGGGTGTGTTACTGAATCACTGAGGGGCTGGACCTGCCAGCTGTAGGTGGAGTCTTACTGATGTGTGTGTGGATTTAGGGAGGAGACGAGGGAGGAGTTTGAGGAGAGGGGGAGAGTCCAGTGGAAAAAAGGGGGGGGTGGAGGCTGGAGAGAAAAAACCCTGCTGGCTGGAGCTTGACTGGAGGGTTTCTCTGCCTGGTGTGGCATTCACATCCTATCGCTCATGTGGTAACATCCAGCATCGCTTGGCTTCCCCTGCACACTGGCCTGAGTCCAGGGATTTGAAGTAGACAGGACAGACAGACAGACAGACAGACAG
>JAJHUR010113200.1:1634-12990 GCA_027495735.1 Lutjanus campechanus | reverse complement strand
GGGGATTTTTGTAATTTTATTTTGCTTGATTTAATGGCCTGCTGCTCAGCAACGCGCTCTCATCCAGCGGCACAACACACCCACTCAGCTGTATGACGAGTGCCCTGAGCTGGAGGAGGAATGTCAGGAAAACATCTAAGTTGGTGAATTTAGTTTAACTAAAACAGAGTTTGTGATTGTTGGAACAGTGGAAAGACAAACCAAGATGGTTTGGGTGAGAAAATCAATAATAAAGACTTATTTTGAGGAATATAAACATTTTCCTTTAACACCATACAGCAAAATTAGCAGCTAAACAAGAACATTGCCTAAATAAATAGTCTAATACTGACAAAAGTTGTACTTAAATCAGCAAAGTTTTCTGTACTCTGTGTTAGATATGATGTCTGAACCAAAAGAAAAAGGAAAAGTATTGAGTAGTATTGATGATGACAGCACATGTTGGTGTAATGACACTTACTGGGTGTGAGGGCATGTCCATTGGGGAGGAGATTTCAGGCCTGTAGAGTTTCTTTTTGCTCTTCTTGGCTCTCAGACTGAGGGATGAAGAGGAGGAAGAGGAGGCTGCTGAGTCTGCATCACCCCGACCGCTCACCAGACTCATCATCTTCTTGGCTGCAGAGACAATTTTAGACAAGAGGAACATGCTGACTGGAGAGATGGATTTTTTAATTGATTAACTTCAAGTTGGTGAACCATTTTATATCATTAAATGTGCTCCATGTATCAATTTGACTATGAGTAAATCATTTCAACTGCAGATTTATAGCGTTTGTATAATTAACCAGGGCTGCACAATTAACCAAATACTAATCTGGATCACGATTTTGGCTTCGCACAATGAAACGGACAAGACCGACAGAGATAGTGACATTTAAAATGTGTGCTCCGCTCACAGGAAACTAAATGCTCAAATCAACAGACAGCAACCCTGAAGTGGCATTGTAAGGAGAAGTTTGCTTTCAAGGCTTTCTGCCAGAAAGCCCTTTGTAATTAAATTTAAAGGAAAAAAATCATGGGACCTTATTTATAAAACAGACGTAGGATCAATTGTGATCTTAAGTAGTTATTTTTAAGATCATACTTTGACTTGGAAATGATCTTGAAGCAAAGTGTAGACTTGACTGAAGTCATTTTCCAGATAGTTATGTCTTTGTATTAGCTTCATGAATGATGTGATAGGAGTTGCATGTTTGGTTTTGTTTGTCAACCTGCTGTTTAGTCCACCAACTAAGATGTGTCTGACTTCAATCATCTCGACCATCCCTGTGACCTCATTTTTCAAAAAGTTTGCTTTCCTCTCTTGGTTCATGACTCTTCTCAGTTACACCCTCATTTGTGCTGCAACATATGAAGGGAGTCACTGATTTAAGGCAGGTGCAGTACATTTTAGTTTTAGATTTTTTTTATGCTCAGTATCTTTTATGAATTGGAGGTAAGCACACTGTTGGAAATAAGTTCAAGTATAAATCCAAGAACATTTTTGTAAATGAGGCCCATTTCAAAATTTAGAGATAAGCTTATGATAAGCAAGAACAAATCATATGCAAAAGTTGTATGAGACTTGTGTCAGCACTGCAAAGCAACACAACTTATTTGTTCAGCTACCTGAAAAAACACCACAAACTCCAGTGAGATAAATACATGAAGGCCGAGAAGAATAACATCACCTAATGTGACATCTCTAACAGTGACGCTGTTCTTCAACCTGAAAGTTAAAGTAGACCCTGTTGATGTAACTTTGAGAAGACAGCGTTCTTGTAACTTTACAGGCCTGAAATGATTTCTTGAGAAACGTGATTACTAAAAATCTTCCATGCAAAGAATTTTCATCGAGGCTTCGTTTAACCAACCTATGCAGCACAGTAGTGGTACAATGGAACATAGTCTGTGGTTCTGTGATATCTGCAGCTGCTTCCCCTCTGACACACAGCTATTACTTGTGATATGTAACCAATCAGAAAGTGCTGTGGGACACTGAGCAAGACTAAAGAGTGTAGTATTATTATACTGTATAGTGTATAATTATTGTACAGTATGTATTACAGTAAACAAACTGTTTTATTAATTAGCAGTTATCAAATAACAAAGACTCAAATTAATTGTCATGTTTAATCTAGGGCTGCAACATCTATAAAAGGTCAGAAAATAGTGAAAAATGTCCATTCCAGTTTTGTCCCAATTTGTCAGTTCAAACCAAAGACATTCACTTTAATATGATAATAAATGAAGAAAAGTGGGAAATCCCCACATCAACAGGCTAAAAACACACTATCTTCTGACATTTTGCGTGAAAAATGTAATTGGTTATCGAAATATTTTAATAATTTAAAATTTTTTTTAATCATTTATCTGGTCCTTATTATTGAGCCCTGATAATAGAGTACAGTATTAGTACTATACTGTGTAGTATAATATATTTTTCTTATTATTATAAAAAAGGGAACCAATTAGTGTTCATTTTGTTACTCTTATTTTTTTAGTTAGTATTATTCTTTAATAAAGAAAAAGTATTTCTTATCAAATTAATTGATGGAAAACAATTGGTCATAATAATAATCAGCTGATTACTTGATTACCATAATAATCCATTCCTGCAGCCCTACAATTTTATTAAGATTTTGCACATGGAAGATGCATGAATAAGGACCGGTTTTATTGTGATGCACAGATTTTCTGTAAATTTAAATGTGAAAGTACAATAAATATATTTTGTCTCTAAAATCAATGAATAATTGCAGCAGTCATGCTCAAGTAAACAGGTCATTGAGTAAAATGTGAGAGTGATCCAAAGACAACGTATAAATTCATTGTTGTTTTAAGTCTTTTCAGGGAAATTGCTACCTCTAAAAATGTCAGTTTAGCCCTTTAATCAATGACACATTAATCTTAAAGCTGTAAAGCTGGTCTTGCCGTGGCTGTAATTTACTGTTAAGGTTAAAAAAAAAGATAAACAAAAGAAAAGAGAACAATCAGAGGAGACTGCAGGGTACTGGAAAGAAAGAAGGATGGGAGGAAGAGAAAGACATGGGACAGGGAGGAGGGGAAAGGAAGAGATATGAGCCATAAAAGGGATGGAGGAGGGAAAGGACGGAAGAGGGAGAGAACGAATGAGTGATGGAGAGAAAAAATGAAGAGTGAGGTGTTGACGGAAGTAAAATAATGAAGAAGAAAGAGGAGTGAAGGTGAGAGATGAAGGATGGAGGGGCAGGAGGAGGAACCAGAGAGGAGGAGAGATGGAGGGAGGGAGATTCAGATGGCGGCAGATGACAGCACCCTTGCGTTGGAACCCCAGGGCGACAATTAATTGACCGAGCGAAACTGCTGGTCCCCGAGGATAAAAACACAGAGATGGCTCCAGTTGAATCCAATATGTTTTCTGTCTTAACTTCCTCCTCTAAGCCATCATTAGTGTCCCAAGCTCGCCGCCCTTGCCCGGTTGCTTTGTCAAACCTGCGTTATCCTCCACCAAATGACTCCGGCAGGACCTCGAATGTTTGTCCTTGTGAGTCCTACATTGTGTTTCTGCAAACAGGTTTTCAACTGTGAAATGTAAAAATCCTGAAAACCCATCTAGATTATGTGACAGCCTCCCAGACACTATCAGTAAATGACTGGACGTGAATGAAGAAAATGCATCAAAATGCAGCGGAGAGGATATATTGTGTATATGTGAAGGCTCTGGTGTGTGTGGGCTGGCTGGCTATGAAAATCAGAGCAAAGTAACCTTGGCGTTCTTTTTGATCATGATTGGAATATTGAAGCCAGTTTTAAATATCACCAAACTGATTTTTTAGGATCTCACAAATATTGCATCAGTAAAGCAATTTCTGTAAAGGGCAGATTCTGACGGACTGATGCAGACTTTCATCATTAACAGGCTTGATTACTGCACTGCTCACAGTTGTGCTTTTTTTCCCCACAAGATGACTCGCAGATTGTTTAAAATGCAGCAGCTCAAGTGCTCACCAAGATGAAAAGGGCAGCGTGTGCCACACTTGTTTAATGTCACTTTAATTGGTCACCTGTTGGTTTAAAAACACATTTCCAATTCCAAAAAAGTTGGGACCTTGCATAAAACTTGAATAAAAAAGAGCTTAGTTTAAGGAATTTAAACTGTTAACAGTTAATATATTGTTTAAGTTCAAGTCCAATGTTGCCTTGGCAATGAAAAATACTATTCTTTAATGTTGTCAGCCTTTGGTTCAGACACCATTTAGCCTCTGGTACCATTTTAAAAGTAGTGTTTTGAAATGAGATGAAAACAAATTTTCAACCCTGCCTGAATGTATCATTTTGCTGCTTCATCATACTCGACCTCTTCACTCTCATAATTCTTTTCAACACAACCAGTTAAAAGGTGTCTCCCACGGTGAAGAGTCACACACTGACACACTAACCTTTAGTGCCGAGCAGCGTAGGGGAGCTCTGCAGGAAGTCTCCGATCTTCTGCAGCGTTCCTTCCTTTCTGCTGCGAAGGCTGCTCTGGGAGTCATGGCGACCCGCCGGGGAAGAGATCTGATCACAGATGACAGTGAACAGTGGTTAGTCTGTCGGCACGTACAGTGTAGATGAAGTTAGGAAAAACTGACAAATGCGATGTAACCTGTGTTTTCCCGGAAATTACAGCAACAGCTAGAGGGAGAAGCACTGTTACCTTGAATAAATTACACATTTCTCTAGGTTTGAACAATGGGCCCCATGCATGAATGTTTTCTTACTTTTCTCTTACATCTGTTCTTAAACAAAGCAGTAGGAGGAAAATTAGAAAATACTATGTGGGATGCATGTTGATGAATTGCATTTGATCCTAAATAAGATGCGTTTGCCACAAAGTTTTCAATTAGTGTATGGAAACGGTCCAATAAATCCACAGAAGGGCAGCAGACTTGTGTCTAAACCACAAACCAACAAGCCACTGACATTTGACAGGTGACATTAAACTCAGAAAAAGGAATAAATGAAAGGAGAAGGAAATAAAATGCCACAGAAGGACAGCAAAAAATGGATGGACATGGATGAGTGCACTGGAGCATCATTGGAGAGGGTTTTCTGCCGGGGTGCAGCAGGTGCAGCCAGACCGAGCGCTCCCTCACTCTGCTGGCCAGCGGGCCACCGTGTTCAAGATTCTGTGCGTCACATCTTATTTGGATGTTTATTGAATGGATTTTTACCTTCTGAGGAAGGGCAACAGATGTGGAAATGGTGCCTTCATACGCACACGAGTACAGTGGGTTTATCTGGTCCGCTGAGCAGCACTACATGTAAACTGAATGAACTGTGTTGTCAAATGGAAAACTTAAGGAAGCGCACAGCTCGTCCGTGGTGTTCGCTGCTGTCTGTGTGAGTGTCCATTTGGGAGCAATCCAGCCTTAATACAGGCTGAACAGTGGACTGGGACATGTCAGACCTGTCATCAAACTCCCTCTGGAGAGCCAGGAAACTGTGTTTTTTGCTCTGCGATATTTTAGATTCTTCACTGTAGCCACATTTTGCTTCCATGACAGCTTTGCACAGTTTTGGTATAATCTGAACAATTTCTTCTAAAAATAATTTAAAAAAACACTGAATGAGAAGTGTGTTCAAACTTTTGACTGGTACTGTATGTTTAGGGTCCAGGGAACTCTTATCTAAGAACAAACAGGAAGAACAACTGTATTGATGAATGCCACAAAAGTTGCCACACGCACAGTTTCAGGTCAAATCTTCACATATATATATATATATATATATATATATATATATATATATATATATATATATATATATAAATATTTGTGATAATGTAAGTACAGTAACACAGCAAAACATATATAAAATTAAGTCTAGTGTTTCACAGGAGAACAGTGATGCAGAATCTCCCAAACAATGGAAGTGAATGGTGACCAGTTTTCAAACAGAACAAACCCCCCCAACAAAAAAACAAAACAAGAAAATGCCTCCATACTGCTCGCCTGGTGTCATGCAAGTATCTTGAAGTCCTGTCATGCTGTTCACTTGCGCACGTGCATCACAGCACACACACCCAGACAGTGTGCATGTGCATGTGGCCTCCAAGTTGAAGATTCAGGCTAAAAGCATGGTGTAAACTGGGCATGTTGGGGCTTTTGGAGACTTGGATTACACCAGACGAGGGGTATAGTGGCATTTAATGTTTTTTATTTTTTCTTCTTCTTCTTCTTCTTGGTTATTCTGTAAGTTTTAAAACTGGTCACTATTCACTTCAGTCGTTTAGGAGATTCTACAACACTGTTTTCCCATGAAACTCCAGCAGTGTTTTTTTTTTTTTTAAGTTATTTTTTTGGCCATTTTGCCTTTATTAGATAGGACAGCTTGGAAAGTGGACAGGAAACGGGGCAGAGAGAGGGGATGACACGCAGCAAAGGGCCGAAGGCGGGAGTCGAACCAGCGGCCGCTGCAGAGGACTGCAGCCTCAGTACATGGGGCAGACGCTCTACCAACTGAGCTAAACCTCCGCCCCACTCCAGCAGTGTTTTGTGGACTATAAAAACTAAATCTGACTTTTACTTGGCATGAAGGTGAGCAGATAATGACTATAATGATAATGAATTTTTATTTTTGAGTGAACTATCCCTTTAACCAAATTATCAAATTATTATCCAAACGACTGATCATTATATAAAATCTAAGATGAATGAAATTTCTCCAAACAGTCCCTTGCAAACAGTCACGTCAGTTTATAGAAAACTTGTTTTTGGTAGGTCTGAACAATTAATCGCATAATTATTGAAATCACAATAAAGCAAAGTGCAATATTCAAATCGCAAAACCAAATTGCAATTTTTTGAAAAATCATATCGTGCAGCCCTACTTTTTGGTTCAATTTTGGAGCAACCGTGTGTCTAATAGTGCTGGGTATCAGTACTCGATACTTTGTAAATCTATCATGAATCTGAATGACAGCCAAACGGAATATCACATGCAAAATAAATATGACCTCCTTATGTAAGAATATGTAAGAATATGATGAGTGCAGGTTTGCAGTGACCTACTGTATGATCTATAATCTGCAAACATGGATTTTGCTAAACCGAAGTGTTAACTATGAATTATTTATGTTAATACATGTATGATGCATCAGAGCACATGTTCATGGTTATGCATGTGTCTGCACGTCTGCTTGTGTTTGTCGTGTGAGTGTGTGTGTGCGTGCGTGCGTTTTTGTCTGGTTGTCACCTCCTCTTGGTGTGGGGTCAGCTTTGGCGTCAGCTTGGTCCTCGTGTTCCTTCTGTTCTCTGCCTCCACCTCATCCTATCGACACACGCACACACACAGGGAGGGGGACACACAAAATGAAGACACACAAACAAGCAGAAACACACACACGCAAGTGTTAAAACAGAGTGTACTGAGTCATCCACACCAGAGGATTAGTAAGAGGCCGACGAGCAGAGAGGTTAGAAAGACGCAAGGCGCTAAAAACAACCACAAAACGCTTCATAATGACAGGACGCTTTGGATGTGATGGAGCAGTCATTAATGCAAGGTAGACGTCAGGAGAAAAACATTCAGACACTTTGTGCACTTTGCGCAGTCACAAGTCAATTCCACTTTTACCATTTTACCAGCCGGAATAATTTCCAAGGAGAGAAAACAAGCTCCAATTTAGGGTTATTTACCTGCCAGAGTGTCTGCGAGAGCTGACAAGCTCAAGTGCTACCAGTCAAAATATCTTGTCCGGGTGCCTCAGAAACACCCAATTAATCCTCAGTTTTCCACTTTGAAAGAAGACTCTGATGTCAGTGACACACACTATTGTCAACCATGTGGTGAAAACCTTTCATTAAGAATAAACAAAGAAAACAAATATGGAGCGTCCATGAGGTTTTCTTCAGTTCCTGCTCGGGACAATTTTGGAAGGAAGCTGCTGGCTTTCAGGAAGAAAGGAAATCTTTTTTTTTAATGATTTAAAAGATCTCGTGGTTTTTTTCCTTTTTATACCCCAGGCATGCCAAGGACAGCCAGCTCTCTCGCAGGTAGTTTCTCATCAAAGTGAAGCATCTGGAATTTTTTTCTCCCTGGTCTGCGGAGAGGTGATGAGTTGAATGATGTGATGGCGATGGCATATGAGTAAATGGAAAATGACTGCATGAAAATTGTAAACTTGGACCTTTCCATTTGTCACCAGGTTTTGACTGGAGAAACCTTCAGCTCAGATAGTTCAAATGTTTCTGGTCTGCTCTTGTGTTATTCCACTGATAAAAGGGACTATTAAAGAATTGCACACTTCATTCACTTTGCAGCTATCAAAAAGTATAAAGAATGATTTGCTGAAAGGTTTTTCTGTTTCGATGTAACACTTCACTGCAATGTATTGGTGAAGGACGATCTTTCTCTGACAAGTGAAGCTTTTGATGGCATCCACTTTCACTTCAGCAAACCTCTAGTGTGGTTTCATTAAAGGCATAAACATTCAGCATCCTTATATTTATTATTCAACCTTCAGATTTCCTGGATGTTGCCGTGGGGTCTCAAACTGCATTAATGCGGTTTTCTTCTCTGCTTCAAGAGATACAAAATAGCCTGAACTGACCATGTAAAGTTGTAGCAGGAAACTTTTCCAAAAACTTTTACACTGCTTTTCACAAAAAACACTTGCTAAACACAAGATTCAAATGAGTGTGGTTGAATCTTTGGCATCTGAGCTGCCTCTTCTTCTTTTTTCAGTTTCCAGTTAGTTTGTTTGGCTTTATACAGATTCCATCAGATCAGGAGTTTGGTACTGGTGGATCTTGTCTTTCAAACGCATAGACGTGTCTCACTTTTATTCACTGAGGGAAAATAACAGCCCAGGGGGTGATATTGGCAAATTAATCAGCTTTTTCCTTCTCAAAACTATAGTTACTGTGTCTGCCATTAAAAATTCACTTTCGGTCAACCTCTAGTCTGATCATTTTACTAGCTAGTCAAATTCAGAATCAAAAAATGTCATTCCTTTTTAGTGCTCATTGTGCATTTGACCTTTGTTGCACCTTTGGGCACCCCCCCTACCAATAGTGATATTAGCTCTTCAGGCTAATATTATCCAGCAGCAGACTGCTGTTCACTGACATTAAAATTTCACCTCTGGTTCTGGACAACCTGTGTTGATGCATCTCCCCAAACATCTTTTCATCCAGACTGGTCTTGCTTCTGTTTTTGTTTACATTTGCTTCCACATGAGATCATGTGAAATCACGTTCCCTATGAGATCTCACAAGATTGTGCTCTCTCTCGCACCTGATCTTAATATAATATAATAACCTGGTTGTAGCCTGGAGCACTTTTGGTTTTATTTTGAACAATCAATTTAGTTTTACATGAAAGAAAAGTTACAAAAATGTTTGTGTATTTCATCAATTATACCTCTTAGAAAGATTGAGACTAGTCTAATAATTGGAATCTGCCAAAATAGGAATTGGCAGGTCAGATGCAGTTGCATCTCTAGCCTACATGTTGCTTGAAGTGCCACAAATGGGGCCTCAACTCTGCATCTTACCCGGGCTAGCAGTCAGAGTCAGCAGTGACAAATATCACAAGGGAACTGACCATACCAAACTGGGAGAGAAAAGTGTCAAAAAAAATATATATGCAATTATTTCCAAAAAAATAAATAAAACCAACATGATCAGAGATGTGATTGTCAGTATATTCCTGCATCAATTTCAGTGCAACAAATCCCTCAACATATTTAGGTACTCTAGCAAATGAAGCGATTCTGACTCATGACTAGTCTGTGGGGACAAGGCTAACCTGAGGGGGTGGCTCACGGGCCAGGCAGAGGAGTGGGCGTGGTGGGCGCCGTAAACATGCTCTACTAAAGAAAAAAAGCAGAAAAAAAGGTCAAAACGTGGAGTCATCAGTGACTCAGTGGATGTTTTAAAAATAATCTGAGGAAGCAGAGAAGAAGTAGAGACAGAAAATGTGAAGAAAGTGGAGATAATGGAGCTGGAGTGTGTGCATGTGTGTGCAGAGTGAGGAAGAAAGAGCAAGAAAGAAGTGGAAAGATACAGATGAGTAGCGATAAGTTATAGCGATAAACCGTAATTGGAGAGTGTGGAGAAAGTAAACAAGATGAAACGTGTGTGTGTGTGTGTGAGTGAGAGAGAGAGAGAGAGAGAGAGAGATGAGATGATAGAGGGACCGTGTGGGGAAAGTAAATGAGACATGAGATAATGTGAATCAAGACTGGGGACAAAGACAGATGCAGAGAAGATAGTGAGATTTATAGCAAGTAGACTGTTTCTTGGTAGATATTGAAGAATAACAAATTATAATTCACCACCTTGGTTTAGTTATTACCACTAACCCAAATGCAACTTGATTTTTGTAATGGCAATGCGTTTCTAAATGACCTCATCTTTATCTTCTCAAGATGTCCCTACGTGATCCTAAGTATCTGTATTGGGACCTGATGGGGGCATATTTTAACACTACTCCTTTATACTCATCATTAATACTTCACTTGTTTAAATTAAGCACCAAGTGCCAAGAGAATGCAGTTCACCTACATATTATCTTAAGCAGAATTTTTCTTTAGATAAAAACATGTTCTGGAATTTGGAAATGATTACATCTATCTTTTTTCAATAATTTTAATACAATAGCCCACCAATAATATTGGTGTACCCTCATCTTTTTCGGAAACAGTGCACATATACTGGGGGAATAGACATGCATGAAAAAAAAAAATTGGCCAGTATTTAAATATATCAGAATATGAACCTGCTCCTCCATCAGACACTGACACATAGCTAAAGCCTCTGAGGTTGTCATTCTCCCTCTTGCTTGATATTTTGTTCTGAGCTTTCCTTCTCTCCTTGGTTTTAGCTACACGCTAAAGCTAGGTTTTAGTTTTGCAAGAGTGTAAAAACACAACTAGAAAAAAAGTTGCTAGGCAGGAATAAAATGATAGTGTTTATAATGTGGTCAGTATGACCATAATGGCCATTCAAGATCAAACTCTCAGAACTATTTTGTGTTTAGTAAGTCAGGGTCCTGTAGTTACATGGGTTTTATTTCAACACTGTTATTACAAATTTTAAAAATAGTCAAACCGATTGCCTTGCTAGTTCTAGTGTTAATAGTTCAATGATGGCTAAAGTAAAACCGATCCTTCCTCAGCTGAACTCTACAGTGTTTTGCTGATCCAGTGGGAGCATTTCATGCACATGCGTGTGAAGATTAGTAATTGTGAATTGGAAAAAAAAAAATATCTGCACATCTTGAGTGCTTCAGTTCAGACACTGAAGTTGGCAAAATACATAGACACTAGGGATGGGCACGATTAATCGATGATCGATAATTGATCATTAAGAATTTTGTCGATCACGTAATTTTTTTTCGATTTTTCGAC
>JAJHUR010113198.1:3043-13428 GCA_027495735.1 Lutjanus campechanus | reverse complement strand
CTCTGCTCCACTGTTTCCTTTACAGGACCGGACAGGATGCACATGCTCTGTGTTCCGGGAGCCTCGGGTGGGAGCGAGAACAGGGACAACACACACACACGCTTAGAAGAAGAAAAAAAAGAAATCTAGTCTCAGTGGAGACACACAAAAGTGATTCCAGTCTTGAGTGCCTCTTAAAGGTCTCTCCCCATTAGAAAATAGAGGTCAGCGGCATTAGGTCCACAGCTAAACACAGTAATCGTGTCGTACAGAGAGCGCGGCTGGGTCACACTGGCAGCCCATTAATGCGGCGGGCTTTGAGCAAGACAGAAAGTGACAGCCTCTCAGCTCCTCCTGCTGCCTCTGATCCACACTGACAGACAGGAGGGGAACTGGACTGCACATTTGGGAGAAACACACAGTTTGGAGGCGGCTCGGTCGGAAAAACACGACTCGCGTCGTAACCGGGTTGAGTTAATCTCGAATCCTTCCTTGAACTCCGCAGATAGCAATTACCATACATTTTTGTGGCACGCGCTGACGGCGGCCCGTCAGATGTGGAGCGAGTGTATAAGGCGCGGCGTGGAGGCAGCAGCACCTCGCTCAGCCTTTGTGTTCAGTCGGATGTGGACTGGCAGGGCGTGTCATGGCTGATCTGCGCTCGGGCTCATCCTCCTGTCGCTCCGCCGCCGACTGTGAGAGCAGGTAGGAGCTCTGATGATGCTGGTCACATCAGAGGACGGACAAGAGAAAACCAAGAAGTTAGACTCATGCTACACTGACAGTAGCGTTTTTGGAAGTTAGCGCCGCTACTCTAGCTGATCACTGATTGGTTATTCAATGCCTTGACAGCCAGTTTATGCAAAGTTATAAATTTGTATTTGAGATATCGTAAAGCCACCCCAGAGGGAAATTTTGTTTCTCTTTTTGTCTTATGAGAAATAAATGAGGTTCTTATTTTGAGCTTACTGAGGTCTTATCTGTTTCTCCTAAACCTCTCCTTTAGGAGAAAAAAGGAGCAAAACAAGAGGGAAGCAGGAGATCTTTTGCTGAGTTCACAGGTGTGTCAGAGGTTTCTCTATGGAGCAACAAGAGTTCCATTTGTCCACTGAGCCAAAATTTAAGATCTCATACAAGACAACCGAGCTTTCTTTTAGATCTCATTATTACCCCAAGAGCGGATTATTTTAGACAAATTGAAGATCAATGCAGGAAGATAAAAGAGGGGAAAAAAAATAATATCTTCAATTGGGCTCAAATGAGTCTTGCACTGAGATGAGACAAAGGCTAAGTCTCAGGAGCCGAATTTAATAAGTATGAGAAAATAGTCAAAGTCTCATATTGGTCTTAAATTGAGCTCATTTATGTCTGGGACACACAGGCTAGACAAGGACGAGATCTTATTTTGAACTTTTCTTTTCTTTTGGGACGCTGTGTAGAATTAAAGGGACCGTTCACCCCAAAATCAGAAATACATATATTTACCCTGGTGCTGTTTATCCATCCAGATTTTTTTTTTTTTTTCTTTTGTGTGAGTTGCAGAGTTTGTACAAAAACATACATTTGAAAAATTCAAAACCAGTGTCTTTTTCCAAAAATCATGACCCAGTTACTCAAGATAATCCACAGGCCTTGTTGTGAGCTGTATAGAAAGAAAGTAGTTCCTGTAGATTCTACTGTAGGAAGAAAATAGTTCCTACATGAAACTGCTCACAGCAAGGCTTGTGAATTATTTTGAGAGAGAGTTTTTCAAATGTATTTATTATTTTTTTTTTTGGTGCTTTAAGCACCGCAAGCCGGGTGCCATTTTGTTCCGTTATATTTGACAGAGGGCAGACATCACTGGAGCTGATATCACGCCAGAGGAACAATATGTATTTTTAATTTGGGGGTGAAGTGTCCCTTTAAATTCCAACTTTGGCACCCGCAGCGTTAAATGTAAAAAAGACCCGGTGCCTTATTGATTTGTTGATGGCAACACATAGACTGCACCAATTTGCTCATATTGTATTACATTTTAAAAAGACTTTGAGAAGTTTATATTGTGCAAAACAACGAAAAGGGCGGCTTTGGCTCAGGAGGTAGAGTGGGCAGTGGTTCGATCATTCAATTGTTCCATCCTTGGGCAAGTTACTGAAACTCACATTGCTCCCGATGGCTGCCATCAGTGTGTGAATGTGTGTGTGAATGTAACATATAGTTGTAAAGCTCTTTGAGAGATGCAAAGACTAAAATAATGCAACATAAAATACAGTCCAAAGCAGTCAACATGCAATTATGACTGAAGAAGCTGGAACAGCAGGACTTTATACCAATGGAAACCAATAGCAACCATGTATGAGGAAAATATGATCACTTATTTTGAATGTAATGATAGCAATTTACGCACTACTGTTTCCGTTTTTTCAAATTGAAATGGATGTTTATACAGTTATTTTGAGTCTCTTAAAGCTGAACTATGTAACGTTTTGGCATTGACATTGGCATAAAATGTCAAAAAACGCTTTACATGTGTTATATGTTGGGTGCTTACATTATCCCAAATGTTTTCAACCATGGTCAAACCCAGAGAAACCTGTAATGTATTCAGGGTAACAGTGGGTCTACTGCTAGCCATTGCTAGCTAGTTGCTATAACTTCTGGGAAAATGCAGGATACGTCAGAGTAGATTGTGACTAAACATAACGTGAATAAAACTGTAATTTACCTCATCTGTGAACATGATTTCTGCCCGAGTCGTGTCAGATAGATTTTCATCAGATATGGTGAAGTGAAGATAACAAACTCCCACAATCCTACGCTACTTCACGCCTAGGGATGTCCGCGATTGGTCAACTACACGATTAAACGTCAGCACCCTCGCCAGTCGGCACCAGAAATACTAGTCAGTTAAAATATTTAGCAATACTTTATTCATACACAATGCCAGTTAACTGTTGCCTCTAAGGCGTTATGCAGCCGCCTGCCACTAGTCGGGGCTGCGGCCCAGTCAGACAGCAGCTCCTCTCGCCCAGCACGTATGTGTTTTCTTACTGTTAGTATAGTTGACCAGTCTAAAAGAAGATTTGTGCTTAATCGACAGGGAAATTAGTCACCAGGACATCCTTTTTCACGATGTCATCAAATTAGTTCTTTATTACTGTTTTAATGTGAGAGGAACCTTGCAGCAGAATTTATACACTGTGTATTTAAGAGATGCAGGTCTTCAATTGTGTGAAGAAGTCTGTCACCAAAAATGATTTTTTTTGTGTTAGCTATTACTTTTCTTCTTCTTTTGTTTTTGTTAAATTAACTGGTACTGACTTTTTGTGTCTCATTTTTAGATACAAAAGGAAGAACCTGCATGATTTCCACTGAATATTCAACTTCATTCAACATAATTCATTTACCTGAAAAGTGAGATTTCTTAGTCAGGACAAAGTGATCATTTAAACGATTTCTTTTCTTTTTTTTTTAATATCTGATCTGACCACATGTCAAGGTACAGTATTGAATTTTCACATGACCATGTTTCGCAAGCTGTGGTCAGATCACCGAGAGCAATTTGAAGAGGTTCAATGGCCGGACTGAGGATAATAGAAAAAGCCAGGGTTTTTTGCTGAGAGGTTTATCATAGTGCCCACCTCAAGAACCTCTAATAAAAACCCACACATGCTATTATTTTCAAAAAGAATGTAACAACAATGGAACATTGCCAAAGAACCATAATTTAATTCAAATACAACTTAAGTTAAACTTTAAAACTCTAAAATAATATTATTTTCTGTTCCTTAAAATTCTACCTCCCTAAAGGAGCTTTACTTTTTTTTTATAGTACAAAGTTTATAATCACTGGTTATAAGAGGAATTTGGTTATGATGCAGGTTAACATATTAAAGTAGCCAGTGGTGGAAAGAGTACTGAGAATATGTACTCAAGTACAAGCACTGTTACAGTGTTAAAATAATACTCAATTACAAATAAAAAGTACTGGTGAAAATACAAGTAAAAGTACAAAGTACTCGTTGCAAAAACTGCTCAGAGTATTAGTTACTTTTAACTTTTAATGTCACTCAATGTCATTGATTAAATGTCCTTGAATACATTTTTAATTTGTTAAATTCTTAACAGGAATCCACATGTTCTGATTTTCATTGGTCCCATTTGTGATCAGATCACCTGATTGGCTACTAGTTTGGATATTAATTCAAACTGTACTCTGCACTCAATTATGATTTTAAAAGCAACTAAGTAGATTACATCTTGTAATGCATACTTAAATATGAAAGTACATATTTGAAATTCTACTCATAAATACTACTTAATTACAGTAATTTGAGTATTTGTAATTAGTTACCTCCACCCCTGGAAGCAGGTCATATTGTATTCTTAACATAACTGTTTATGTGTTCAGTGGATGTTTCGTGGGGATAAAAAAACACGCTGACAGAGGTCACTGTTTTGCTTTTCTTGCCTGCTACATAATGAATAAAGGACGACAGTCATAGATGTGTAGGTTATTCTGCATGTACACGATTGTGTGTGTGTGTGTGTGGGTGTGAGTGCCAGCGAGTATCAGAAAAGGTGGGACACACATGCATCTATGTTTTATTCAGTATGAGATAACTGAAGGTGTGACTGTCCTGGTTTGCTTATTCTTACATTACCTATTCATCCTGGGCTTTTTCATCCCCACGCTGACATTTCTCTCTAATCTGTGAGATGTATTATTCTAAGTGAGGTAGGTGATCCTGCTGAAAAGCAAGGATACATTTTTGAAATACATCATGATGTCTGTATTGTGAAGCTGGTGATGTAACACGGTTTCAGTGAAAATGTAAGCCATAAAATATAATTGGAAAAAAAAAAAAACCTCTAAAAATCTGAATCTGAATCTCTTTTAAGTGAAAAAATTTGATCAATTATCATCAAATATGCTCAAAAGTTATTAGAATCTGTCAGTCACTGGCACTTTAACCTTCAGTGTCTGGCTCTGGCTGTAACTTACTTTAAAATAGGACACAAACAGAGATGGGTGCCTCTGAGAAATCCAAATGTTATGACTATAACTTCAGTTCCCTGAAGAAGAGGAGCGAGATTGCAACATACTGTCTGATTCAGCTTTAGCCCAGGCTCTGGCTTGCATCATTCTTTCAACAGGTAAAGCTGAGCACACTGGGATTTGTGGGACAACATGAATCCTCAGCGGTCCTGCACTCATGAGACAGACGGTTACAGCGATACAGCTACTGTTCTTTTGTGCTGCAGGTAACCTGATTTTACCAGGAGGAAAAAATGCTTGTAAAATAAATAAATAAATAAATAAATAAAGGCTGCATTAATAATAAGAGTTAAAATAAAAATCTCCAAACTCATTCGCTTTTTTAAAAAGAGTACCCCAAGAGCATTGCACTTATACAATGTAATAAAAAAAAAACAGAATAATAAATTAATAAAACAAATAAAAGAACATGCATGCTAAGTTAATTCTCCAGTCATTACCCCTGATGTACTGGCTTAGAACTGGAGTATATTTACTTTAGTTTGTATGATTGCATGATCACAATAAATTTGACCCTTTACCTTCACCTTAATATTGTTGGGCTCATGATCAACTGAATGAATTATTAAGAAAATGATTTTTAAAATAAGGATGCAGCAGAATCAGACATGAAATTCTTTTTATTTCACATTTTCTTCTTCATGGTCAAAACTGGGTACCTAACCTCCATTACCCAAAATGCAACTCAAAAGCTTTAGTCAGAGAGTCCATTCTCCCTTCCAATTCGTCATATATAGCTGCTTAGTCAGCAGCAATACGCTTCAAACTTTAACCATGTAGGTAGCCCTTTAGTGTCAGTTTTACAGTCGCAGGGCTCTGCAGGCAAATTAGTGCTAATAAATGTGTAACGTCCCGGTAGACTTACAAAATAAGAGCACAAAACTACCTGGTTAGGTTTAGGGAAAAGTCATTCTCTGCTTGTGTCTGTATATTATTGTGAAATGATTGAGTTTGAGGCCATTGTTTGGATAAAACGAGACATCAGACTCTTTGTTAAGGCAACATGATGTTAGATTTGGTATTTTTGGCGATTTGACAGCCCCGGTTTAAGAGAGCAATTCATTCATACACTGCACTCGTACACTGCTGTCATGAATCACAAGAAATGTGTTTGTTCTGATCACTTATGATCAGAAATTAGTGAGCTGACGTCTTTGCTAACACAGCCAAACATCAAGCAAGTGCAACAACACAAGACCAGCTGATGTTACTTACTGGTCCAACAGCAAGAGGGCCAGTTCAGCGTCTGTTTAGCTGCCTTTTTATTTCACAAAGCCTTCGCCAATGGCTAAAAGCGAGTCCAGCATTTATTCTTGTCCAGTAACTCTCTTTTTCCTCTAATGTAGCATCAACCCTCAACATCCTCTTCATTCTCTTTGCCTCTGCTATGATCTGCTAAGCCTGGTTATATTGCCTGCTCATCCGGGTCCGGTTCTGGCATGACACCGGCACCGCTCCCCGCCAGCATACCCCCCAGGCCTGAAAACCTCCTCCGGTGCTAACAGTGTAAACACAAACACTCCCCCGGTGCTCTGAGCTCCATGACATTACAAGTCAGTGTAGCATCAAAATGATTTTGAAGCTGTTTATTTTAGGGCAGAATAGTAATACTTTCTATTTCTATTTTAATTCTTATAATTTCTATATCCTCAAGTATTAAGGATGTTCCTGCTGACTGATTTCCCTGTCAATTAAATGCAACATTTAATTCAGACTAGTAGACTAGTCTAACAGTAGGAAAACACTCAGAATGCAGTTAAAATTGAGCACAGTTTATTAATTGATAATAACACTAAAAAGAAAACTGTGTATTAAGAGTCATTTGAAGCTGTTAGTCTGAAATGTGTGTCACTTTGCGCTGTGCAATATAAACACTACACATTAACCTACAAAACATGACAACTCACTAATGCTTCACCTTCTCAGACTGAGGAGGATCACAGTGTCTGCGGGTTAACGACCTGCAGCTGACGTTAGCTGCCAGCCTGATACACAGTGTGGATAATATTAGCAGTGGTAGCAGCAGCAGCAGCAGCTGTTCTTGCAGGTTAACGTCCATGTCTGTGCTGAATGTGGTCACATGTTGCTCCAGTCCAGTGATTATATATCAGTTTATTCTGACACAGTCTACATTCAACGTTATTTCCATTTTCTAGATTAAAACACTGCCAAACCGCGCTGGTTTTACAAGCTGTCATCTGATGGGGCTGCAACCCCAACTAGCGGCGGGCGGCTGCATAACCTTAGAGGCAACAGCACAACACAACTGGCATTGCGCATGAATAAAATACTGAAAAATAGTTTAACCAACTGGCATTTCTGGTGCCGACTACCAAGGGTGGCAACGTTTAATCGTGAAGTTAATTTATCACACACATCCCTATTATATATACATGTATTCTTGAACTGGAGCAAGTTTTGCAACCAATTTCCCCCACGGGGATCTGATTAACTCAGATTGATTCTGATATAATGTTGCTTTAATTTGAGTTTTGAGAAATTGCGGTTATTTTTCAGCATTTTGTGACATTTCATAGACTTAAAATAATCATAAATAATCACTTGTTGCACCTTTAAACTAAACCACTAGGACTGACTATTGCCAGCAGGTCTTCAGGTACAAGGTAAGCACAACAGCAAACGAATAGGATTCATGAATAGGGTATGACTGGATTATCACAATTGATCAGTTAGGCAGTAGGAAAACCAATATATTTTACCTTAAACTACTAAATAACATACACATACTGTACATAAACCAGGATATTAAGCATCTACAATTGAAGTGGTTCAGTAAAGCTCACACAGTCCGAGTGTAGCAACCAATCCCACTAATTGAGCTGAACTCTTTGCACCAGCAGATGCAGTAATACAGCTGTAAGAGCAAGGCTGCTATGAGGTGTTATGGATTCAAGTTAAAAAAAAAAAAAAAACTCTGGTCCAGCGCTCTGCTAAGCAAGCTGGGTGCCGCGGACGGAGCTGTCATGTTTTCGACAATTGTTATTTTCCCCTTGCACAGCAGGTGACAGCGCATTTCTTCTGGGATGAAATCCCCACGGGCACCGAGGGATTTGTGTTTATGTAGCGGCACCGGGGAGCCTGAGGACATGACGTGTGACTGCAGCCCAGCAGAGAGGATGGAGGTGCTTACACACACAAGCATAGAGGAAAGGAAAGAGAAACGCATGAACGTAGTTCTTTACATGCGCTATAGCAGGTGAACATGCATACATGTGAACCTACAGAACGCTCCACATCCTTTCTTCTTCTTCTTCTCTTTTTGGCTTTCACACCCCCCACACACTCTTCAGATGCAACAATAACAGCTATGTGTACTGTAAACTTTATAAGGAGCTTAGAAGGAGATTTAGGAAGCATGTCACTCACACATGTCTTCTGGGAAATGTGCGCGCACTACACCCAGACTCCTCTGTGACCTTTTCATACGTGATTAGAAACTCCAATCAACTCAGAGTGTCACCGCCTGGAAACACACCATATCCCATTTCATGCTGCTGTTGGGTTGTTGGCCGCTTGTCACTGAAGTTTCTCTTCACCGTAAGGTAACTGAGCCGCACGATGTCAAAACGGCGCGGGGTTTCGAGAGAAAAGGCTCGGCGAGCTCGGCGCGGATGCTGTGACAGTAACGTATGATATTATTTCTTGAAGAGCTGAAGCCCCCAGACGGATGAAGAGGGGGCAAATATGACTGAGTGTGGGACTGGGAAAGGAGATTACCCACGGAGATTGTGAAATGTGTCGTCTGCTAATCAGATTAAGAGCAGAATAATCCCATGCACGGGAAAGAAAAAAAATGAGAAACTACTCAAGATGAGTCATGTACAGTATCATCAACAAATACCGCTGGAGTAAACATGTCCTTCCTCATGGTGTGCGGAGAAACTCTGATGCTACCTTCATCTCACTTCAAAAGAATTTCAAATTTCTGTATTTGACATTGACTGTCAAAATTTGCAGGATATTCAAGTGGGTTTAGTCATTTGAATACTGTTGCTAGGTGACTGACAACAAAAATAAATGTTGCCTTGCTCCCCTTTTTAAAAAAAAAAAAGATTTCTTTTAATTTCCACATTATGTTTAGTAATTAGAAAAGAGTGGATAAAAAAAACACACTTCAAAAACTTACAAAGTTGTGAATTCAACATCTGTGGGTCGGTTAGATTGACTCGTCTCACGAACTTAAAGGCACCAACAGTACCCGTCTGAGGATCCGCAGCACTTGTGCTAACTCCGGTTCTCTAATGATCCAGGAAAAAAAACATTTTTATTACATCTTAACATGACCATTCTGAACTCTTCACAGCCTTAATATTCCGACGTGACACATGAAAGGAAAAAGCTACATAAAGGCTGGAGCGCATCAAAAAGTGCCACTGCTATCTTAGCCAAATATTTAGCGCTAGAAGCTTGGTGCTACATGCTGCCTTCAAATGAAGGTGACCAGATTTCTGAATTGAAAACTGGGAACATTTCCAGTTCAGTGGTGAATATATCATTAAAATATCCAAAATTATTATGGTGCATGTCTTGTCATTCACTTTGAGGTCTCTTTTTAACGCCTAGTTAAAAACAGAGACATTTCAGGGACAGCTCCAACCGGGAAAATGGGGACGTCTGGACACCCTCCTTCAAATGAAACTCGTGAGCCAACACATCCTCATGCCTAAATGCCAGAATAGTTCAGTTGTCAATTACTCCCAAAACTGCATATATTACCAGTGGAGAGTACCAACAGCGACAGGCTTACTGGACCTTAACTATATTATAAAGGTCATGTGACCTTACACATGTGATTTACGTTGTAAAACAGTCACAGTTTGCTTAGGTTTGGGCAAAAAACCCCGACTTGGTTAGGTTTAGGAAAAGATCTTAGTTTGGGTTAAAATGACTACTTAATGTATGTCACAAGATGGAAGTGACATCATTCACACGACGATGTAACTCGTGACACATGTAGTTTACATTGTAAAATGTTCAGAGTGACAGGTGTACTGGATTTCATCGTAGCGGGCCTTTGTCATCAAGTTGTTAATGTTGTGAAACACTCACAGTTTGGTTAGATTTAGGCACCAGAAATACTTAAAATAAATACATCAGTTAGGGAAGTTTAGTTGTGTATGTAAGTTATGTTATGTTACGTATCTGACATAAGATACATACAAGATGAAAGTTAGATAAGCTACATAAGTTAAGTTACGTTACGTGCAATGAGTATGTCATGTAAGTCAGTTCATGTACGCAACTTGAAATAAGTTAACGGTCACATCTTGGTTAGGTTCAGACATCAAAACTACTTGGCAAAGTTTAGGAAAAGATCACGGGGGGGGGGGGGGGGAAAAAAATT
>JAJHUR010113197.1:1415-38683 GCA_027495735.1 Lutjanus campechanus | reverse complement strand
AAATGAAATATTTGGTGAAACTAACTCATAAAAAATCAACAGTAGAACTCACGACTATGTTTAATAGTGAAAGTAAGAACATTTCCACACACACAATGTGAAGAGAACTCAAGGGACTAAACAGCTGTGTAGCCTCTGGATCAATGGAAAAAGGTCATGTGGTCTGATGAGTCCAGATTGACCCTGTTCCAGAGTGATGGGGGCATCAGGGTAAGAAGAGAGGCAGATGAAGTGATGCTCCCATCATGCCTTGTGCCTACTGTACAAGCCTGTGGGGGCAGTGTTCTGATCTGGGGTTGGTTCAGTTGATCAGGTCGAGGTTCAGAAAAGTTATGTGTCTAAAAAATGAGGTCAGCTCACGACTTGAATATACTGAATGAGCAGGTTTTTCCTCCTGATGACACGAACATATTCCAAGATGACGATGTCAGGAGGCTCAAACAGTGAAAGAGTGGTTCAGGGAGCAGGAGACATCATTTTCACACATGGATTGTCCACCACAGAGTCCAGACCTGAACCCCCTGAACCCCGACTCCCCCATCATCAATACAAGATCTTGGAGAAAAATTAATGCAACTCTGGACAGAAATAAATGTTGTGACATTAAATAAGCTTATTGAAATGATGCCATGGTGAATGTGTGCTGTAATCAAAGCTAAAGGCGGTCCAATGAAATATTATAATATTATATTTGGGCCAGGCAGTGTATATGATCAATAATTATTGATATACGTTATATATCATATCCACTGAGTCGGGGATTTACGTGCAGCAAAGGGCTGCAAGCGGGAGGCGAATCCACTGCTGCTGCAGAGACTCACAGGCTCAGTACACGAGGTGAACGCTCCACCAACTGAGCCACCAGGCCAACAAAACATTAAGTATTTTTCACTCAATCCTGTAAAGGGTGCAATTCTGTGAAATTACTATTCAAATTACTTTTTTTGTTTTAATTCTCTTCAAAGTTAAAGTTCTTTTTATGAAGTTGATTAGTAAAAGCTAAGTAACGTCCCTACGCTGTCTGTTCTCAGGTCCAAGTCTATTCATTCCTATTCAAGACATAAATCTTTAAAAAGTCTCAGGATTTTCCTTAAACAGAAGCTCACGTTGTGTAAATGTTACTCAAACAGGAGGAAAAAGTTGATTTGTTGGGAGCTATTTTCAGCGGCGGATTAATGCATATTTGGTGCTCCAGAGTCTTTGGGCCAGCGGGACAGTGAGTCAAAATAAACTACAATGTGTGTGTGTGTTCACGGTAATGTGTTCTTAATAGCTTCTGGACAACTTGTGGAGAATGGAGCTCTATGGCAGAGAGGAAGAAGATATATCAGGTTTGTTAATTGTTTATTTTATATTTATTGTTGGTTTGTGTCTTTTTGTGGGATTAGTGGACAATAAGAAAAAGTAAAAGTAAAGTTAAAGCTAAAATCAGCTTCAGCCTGCAGACTCTCACGAGGATTTAAATCTCTGTGGGTGTCCAGTTTGATTTATTCCACTGTGAGACCACCTCAGACTGGAGCTATGATTCCTCTTGACTGTAATATTTTACATTATTGAATAAAATAACATATAGCACAGAACTGGACCTAAAAGAAACAGTAGTTTTCCATACTTTTCCATAATTCCCAAAGTGGACATTTACTACTTTTCTACTCTTTTCAGGGCAGTGATGAGACCCTGAGCTCATCCTGCACAAACATCCTGTCTGCCTTCACATGACTGATGTTAAAAACAACAAGCCTGCAGACGACAACACGACACCAGATGCTCTCAGTCTTCTGGTATACACATCTGACGTAACGAGGGGATCAGAGATCCATTAGACAGATTTGTACCGCTGACATCATGATTCGACCCTGACACATTGTTTGGGGGAACACTGTCATAACATCTCAGAGACACAATAAAATCTGTAACTCACTGAAATTCTTCTCATACGGCCCACAAGTTTCCTTTCAACTTATTTCCAGCGCTAATCACTGTGGAGTCATCGCGCAGGAATGTGAGCCTGGTGGCCAAATGCAGGACTCCTCTGACTACACAATCGAACTGAGGGATGCTGTCATAAACCAAACGTCAAAATATGACCAAGGAGCTCAGAATGGCCAGAAATGTATCTCACAGCGCTGGCAGCATTTTTACTGAACGCCCCCTGGACCTTTTCGGGCATCTCAAGGGGGACACGAGATTTTAAAACAAATTCTAACTTGTAACTCTGATCTGGTCTCTGCTGTAACTCATGTCAACGCATTTTAAGCTTTTCGTATGTCATTTTAAACCTGATTTTTTTTCTGGAAGGGCGCTGCAGAGTGCTGGGATGAAGCATCTGTGCCATTTTAAAAAATGCTGCTCGTGGGTTTTGTTTACATGACAACAATATTTTAAAAGTTCCAATGACTACCGTTGTTGCAGTCTAGCGTCACCCCTTTGGATTTTATCATCTATTTGTATGTGTTGCCTCAGTTTGACTCAGTGTGTCAGTCCAGTGCTGCGGCATCTGGGCTAACCACTCGAAGGCCCGTCTTGATACGGGCCCGTCGGGCTGTAAATTGCTGGTTAATCACATGACATTTCCTATGAATTGTTATCTGAAGGCTTTTAATATGAAGCAGCAAAATCAGCAAGTGTTGGGTTTTCTTGACACGACTCCTATCAGTTGAAAGTTATATGAAACAGTAAAGGCTGAGACCTGAAAGTACAAAAAGCGACACAGGAGAGAAACTAAACTTCAAACCACAGAGATTCAGTTAGAAGCTACAGAAGTACTGAGACACACAGAGGCTTTTAAAAACTTATTTCGCTCTCTGATGCACATCAGAAAAGAAAAGGAAAAGGCTCCATTTTCTTGGTTACCAGGGTAACTGAGTCCCCATCAAATATATGATTGATTGCATGAAAAAAAAAGTGTCAGTGACGACACCAGCGACATCTTTCTGAAAAGTTCTGTTATTTTCAACTTGAAAGCACGGAGCAGCCGCACAAAAACAGGCAGAGTGCTCTGAAAAAAGACGCTGGGTGCAGCACCTTTTCTCCAGGTGACTGCATGCAGAAACTAGTAACTTAACTTAATCACGTATATAACTTAATGCAAGTTAAGTTATATATTTGATGTAGTAGGTAAAGGATAATAGTTGTCCTATGGCCTGTACGGATCGCCCCCCACAGTTCGGCACTCATGTGATTTTACTTTACTTTAATCAAATCGCAGTCCATCAATTCAGGGATATTTTTCCAAAGATAAAATGTGTTTTGCCTTTAATATAATGTGACTGAGACCATTTCTTCTACATCAGTACAATTTTGAGATTGTGATTATTATTTCCTGCCAATCAGGACCGCCTTCTGCAGTCACATTTATAGAATTAGAAATTTTCTATTATAATTTTAGAATTATAATTTTCTATTTCCCATGTTTTTAGGGGTCTGTTCACTCTAATATAGGCTATAACATTTACATGATATGATACAAATAACGTGGATATCGGAAGAAAATGAAAAATGATAAAGAATAATTAGGCTTAAATAAGCTTTTCTTTTATCTGAGATTCCTGCTCCCACAGAAAAATATTTGCCCTTCGACAAATGTTGTTGAAGGACCCTGAATTACTGTTTAACACACACACACACACACACACACACTTGGCTCTTCATTTTATCAAGAGACTAAAGCTGGAGCTGTTCCACTGACATGAACAATAGACTGACTGAAGGGATTTCTGAAATGTTTATCTAAGTTTTTACACCCAAATTGGCTCCAGTTCAGGGACTGTTTTTGTAAATTTGAGGTTTACCAGAAAAGAAATCCCTCCGTCCCGTCCCCACATGGCTGTGACCGCACACCGGGTATCATCTGTTTGTCCAAGGTTACAGGAACAATATGAGTGAATTCCTTTTTTGGGTGGATTTTTCCTGAAAGACACTCACAGTGGTTTTGTTCTGCTCTTTCTGGGGTGCGGTGGTGTCGGCTGTGATGTGACCACTGGGAACATCTCCAGCGCACTTGATGACAAATCGATTGAATGTCTCAATATGATGGAGAGCTGTAAGTCTGTCAGGGAGTTAAAATAACGAGTCCCAGTGCACTTATAGAAACGAATCAATTATGAACCGTTTAATATGATGGGAAGTTTTCTCTCACTCTGGAGAGACACTTTCAGGGTGTCCAAAATGGAAAAAAGATGTAAAACTGCTGGGAAACGAGCTAAAAGGGTTGAAAGATGAGCGCTGTGTCGTCCTCATGCATTTTTGTAGAATTAAAACGACTTTCACCAGTTAATTATTATTGTGCATGAGCTGCTCGGCTCATATTTACTTCAGATTTATGTAGTGAAAAATATTATATTGTGGTTAAATCAAATACATTGCCTCTGTACAATCATGTCTTCCAGGAGAATAAAATTAGGAATGCACAATATTGAAATTTTGACATTTTGGTGAATACAATAATATCTACCTTAGTGTAATGTGAGTGCCAAAAAAGACCTCTTGGTTGACCTTTTTTTAAAACTGTAACTCATCTATTTCTACTTATTCCCTTTTAAACTGAAACTGCACCATCATTTATACACTTTGGTCAACATTTATTTCCCTTTATTGTGTTTTATGACTGTTATTTTCTTTCTTGTGCTGAGGTCAATATGCATTTCTATTCCATTTAACTGCTTTTGTCTTTCAAATGTTTCTATATAAATAAACCGGCCTTTACTTGTTTTATGTAGATGAAATTAAGGTTGTTCCGATACTGATACCGATATCGGAAATCCCTTAAATGTTGGACCACGCATGGTCGAGAAAGTTTGTGCACTGATCCAATAACACATTTTAGACCTGAGCCGACATCCAAACAGGGTTAGTTGTATACAGCTGTTAAAAAAATATTATTACATGTCTTTTTTAAACACTTGTTTCTGATTGCTCAGTTACAGAATTCTAAAAACTGTCATAAAATCCTTTTAAATCCATAAAATCATTTTAAAATTAATATTTTGTGTCAAATTATTGATTTTTTTCTGGTAAGTAAACATGTAATAAGTGCTGTGATCAGGGTCCTGCATCACCGCGTTGGGATAATTTCTCAAAAATGACCTGCTCACTGAACATTATACCTTACATAACATATATCTGCTAAAAAACAATAATTACTTCCCTTTTACATTTTTCTCTTCCTGTTTTTCTGGACACATTTTATTTAGTTCAAGCATGACAAATGAAGTGAAATGAGTGAAGATTTATTTTTGTGATCTATGTATGCTGATGACATCACTGTATTTTTATCAACATTTTTTAGCCTTGTCTCATTTTAAATACTGTAAAATGAGCAGTGAACCTACCGAGAGAGGCTCGCCTCCAGCGACGGGGTTGTAAGTGATCTTGTAGTTCTGGACGGGGCCGGGGGCGGCGTCCCACTTCACCGCCAGCGAGGTGGTGGTGGCGTTGAAAATCCTCAGGTTTCGAGGAGGCTCAGGAGGCACTGGGAGCACACACAGAGAGCTCCAGTGAGACAAACAGAGAAATCAATGTGTCTTGTGTTTGATTAGCGATGATGATGGTGATGATGTAGATGATGATGGTAGTGATGGTGATAATCCCACAGTCTCGCAGGTCACAAAAACTGGAAGGGGTCAATTTTAAGTTTGAAAGCAGCAGGGTGGTGAGGTTCAAAACGGGAGCAGCAGGTCAATGAAGCTGTTCAGAGCAGGGCTGGAGGTCACAAACTTCTCAGTCAAATTACAAATCATTTTAAGTTTATACCAAGAAATTTGCAGGCAACTTTTAAAAAAATGTGGGTTTTGTTTTGAGGGACCACAATGACTCATTTAAATTTAGGGTGACAATATAACCAATTTCAGGATTTACAACATTTTAGGGGAAGAACGAGACATCTTGAGAAACTAATAAATGAAATTGAAGGTTTATAACATATGGACAAATATTAGGGTCAGACATGAGCAAAAAAATGAGAGGATGCCAAATCCTTTTATATTTAGAGAATAAAGTCTACATGTTAACGTTGAGACAAAAGTCTAAATGTCAAGAATAAAGTCAAACTTTGGGGACTGGGGCCTGGCGTAAATAAAAATAAATCAGGAGCAAGAATTTTAATTTTAATTTTATTGTTAAATTTATTCATTTTTTTGTTTGTTTGTTTGCTTGTTTCTTCATTTAAAAGATGAAGTTGTAATGTTGAGGATGAGGTCGGAAACAGTATTTCTACTTTTCTATCAACATTTCAACTTTATTCATTTATTTGACTTTATTTTTGCAAGTGCAAAAAAAATCTTTCTCCTCTGATTTATTTATTTTTTTTACGCCTGACCCTAATAGGGAGCATTTGAGTTTATTCTAAACATTTTGATTTAATTCTTGAAATACAAAATATAAAAGATTCTTCCTCCCCCTCCTCCTCTCCTTTAATGCCTGGCTTTAATACTCCCTAAATTTGAGGGGACACTATAATACATGTTGTTACTGTATGAAATAAATTTGGATAGGTTCAATATCAAATTTTAGAATTATAACAGATAAAATTAGGAAAATACTGTAACACGTTTTAAAGAGTCTTAGTTAAATCAGAAGCTCGGTGACCTCCAACCCTGCAGCAGAAACAATGTACAACAATGCAACAACATGCAACAACATGAACTCGATGACTGAGGTGAACACTGATGAAGGATGACATGATGATGACGTGACGATAAAATGACGTTACAGTTATGAGATGATGACGTTGTGACAACAAAAATGTTATGATGACAACATGATGAAGGATGGGGAATAAACCAAAGTGACTGACAGTTAATTAAATTAAAACAATCATTCACATGGATGAAGGAAGTCTGTGGAGGCTGACATGTTACAGGTCAACTGACACACTTTCTGCATTTAAAGCTCTGAATCTACGTTCACACCACCACAATCTATTACGCAAATATTGTCAGGAAAAATGTTTTTAAAATCTATCTACACACGCTATGTTTGCTTATGCAAGATTTAAACAGAGTCTAGTGCAAAGACAGAATGTTTTTTATCCGTAAATAAATGTTTCAGCCCAGAACACTCAACATATATAGTGATAATGTTATTATTATCATTATTATTATTATCATGATGTTATATGGCTGCAGTAACTGTGTAATTTTGGGAGTACAGCTGAATGCTGCATCACATCGTCATTAAATACAAGAAATAATTAAATGCAGTTAAATTAATCACTGGATGCAACACAAAGATTAAATAATTAATTCCAGTAAAATTATGGTAACGTATTGTGCAATTAGTAAACAATAATGAGTAACACTTTATTTGAAGGGGTGTGACATTCGACGGGTATAACACCCTCATAATTATGAGTGACACCTGTCATGAACATGTTTATGACTGCTGCCATTTGATCAGTTCTGTCATTTTTAATGCAAAGTTGTCTTGATGTCTTTGTAACGATAATTTGACATTAACCAAGACAATAATATCTTTCTTATAACAACTTGACATTAGCCAAGACAAAAATGTCTGTTATGACAACGCGACATTAACCAGGACAAACTTGTCTTTGTTATGACATTAATTAAGAAAACATAACCTGTCATAAACACGCCAAAACAGGCCTACTTATCAAACTTAAAGACACTATTTAACTTTAAGAGTAAACATTACACTTAACACACATTAAACTGTTGTATGTGGTCGGTTTTGACAATTATAATTGTGTCATAAATATTTTCCTTTATTTCAGCTACAGTGATGGATTTGAAGGTGTCATTAAGTGTGTTTCATGTTTCCTTATTCAACTAAGGCGACACTTCGGCAATAAAACAACACATCTATTGACAGACTGAAGTTTGTTGTGGTGTGAACGCACAGTGAAGCACTGAAATGCGCGAATACATGCAGTTAAGAAAGACAAAGTGTGTTTCTATGAACACTGTCCCTTATTGTCCACATGACAAATTCCACACAAATTCATGAACATTTCAATGAAAAGGAACCTGTCCTTCTCATTTTAACATACCCTCCGGAGCCTTCAACACTAGAAAGAGACGATGGGAAAACATTATTATTACTTCAACATTAGTTACATCTGTTGAGTGTAAAATATCATGGCTGTTTTTCAGGAGCTGGTAGGACAGAGTGTGTGTGTGTGTGTGTGTGTGTGTGTGTGTGTGTGTGTGTGTGTGTGTGTGTGTGTGCGCGCATGTGTGCGTGTGTGTGTGTGTCGGCTTCCTTACATGTGCGCTCGCTTCCCATCAGGTCCTCGCTCTCTGACTCGTCGGGGTAGATGGCCGTGACGGTGACGGAGTAGTCAGTGTCGGGGTCCAAGTTCTGCAGGACGTGGGAGGTCTCATCGCTATTGAGGATGGCCTGGTGACGGACACAGAATGAGAAGAAGAAGAAGAAGAAGAAGAAGAAGAAGAGGAAGAAGTAAGTTCAGAAACTGATGTGATTTGTTTGAGGCGACTGAATTAAGATATCATGACGGATGGTCGTAAATTGAAATCTTTACGTTATTAGTGTGTGAAGAGTGAGAAGTGAGTGAGACTAAAAAAGTTTCAACTTCTTCTTGTCCCTTTTGAACATAAATGGAATCTGAGTTGCACAGTTGTTACTTACATGTTGCAACTTTTGTTTTGTGTTATTTTAACATGTACAATAAATTGATTAAATTCAGTAAATTACATCAGTGTAATTCTACAAATTTACTGTCATCTCAGTTAAAGCCAACCTCTGGAACAGGAAGCATTTTGCAATGCTTAGAGTCAATAAATAAAAAATCTAACAGTGTGAGATTCTGAGATAAACGAACACTGTAATTAACAGCCTGGCACGGATTTCATTCACAGATTTTTGTGCTGAAGTATATGATGGGTGGGAAGGCGAAAGTGGGCCCAAAAACAACCTTGGAGGGCCAGAGTATAACAAGAAGAAAACAAAGGGAGCATTATTGTTGCTTCAGCTAAACAGGATGTTTTTACTTAAGTCTTGGCGTACACAATGACTAAGTTTTTTGAGGCATGTCAGTTGAAGGGATCTGTGAAACCACAATGGATCATTCTTGTGATTTTATTTTATTTTTTACTTCAGTAATAAGAAAAATCCTAAATGACAGTTCTGCAGCACCACTGTTTCATTTTTCCTTTAAACGAAACCATCTTCAGTTTCATAATCGTAACTTAATCTGCCCTCCTTGGAGAGCAATCCACATGTTAGCAGGACGGGACAGTTCACATGAAGGTGGACGGTTTAAATCTGGACTAGTTCAGAGAGTCTGAGCGGCATCGAGCAGGTGTCCTCGAATGCTCTGAGCCTGAACTCGGAGCTGTGCTGCTGAATTTGAGTTTGGGCTCCAGTTTTAATCAGAGGAAATACCGTGAGGCTTCAGGCTAAAAACCTTCACTGTGGTTGGATTCTGCAGGGATGATGCGGCGACTCGATCCAGATGTTTAGTGTCACTGCAGACAGACGGGGCTCATTTGCATATTTTAAGAGCAAGCCCTTAACTGGATTGTTTATCCAGCTGCTGAAGATGCATTTTTGATAACAAATACAAATGTAAAGTGGACAAAACAAATCCAGATATAATCTGGATGCAAGTCAAGGCGCCAGATGTTTTGGTCTAAGCCAGTAGTAGATGCTGATCTGGAATTTCCAAACTTTCTAAAACTTTTTGGAGACTTTGTCCACGTCTGTTTTTTTCCCCAGAATTAGAAAACATTTTAAGAGGATCCACATGTGCAAAATGCACAATGAACAAAGACATTAATTTCTTAAACTTACATCCACTGATTAGTTGACCAGTTAAAGGGATAGTTCACCTAAAAATGCTCTCACACAAATCGGATTTGGTCCAATGGGACATTATTTGGGTTTTCCAGGTTTTGGAATAATGGGCCACTGGAAAACAGGGCGGTTCCCCCTTAAACCTTTAAAAAAAAAAAACTATCACATAGATACAATAATTTTTTATTTATCACTAAGCCATGAAAAAGTGATGATGATTATGGAATGGAATATGCTATGATATGTTGCTGGAAAATTGATATTCAATAGCCAACTCCCAAAACACCAACATGGAAGAGTTCTCCAAAAATGTAATTGTATTGTCACGTTAAAATAATGAAGATGACAAAACGCTCACTGTGATAGATTACTGATTGTTGAACATGTTTCAAGTCACGCTGAGTTAAAAAAAAAAAAAAAAAGATTAATTGATTCAAATTGATTTTCCTTTGTCTCGTCCTACATCGACTCATAAAATCCCAAAATGGATCTTTTAATACATGTCTTTGCTCCTGCAGATGTGTGGTGCAGCCTGCAGTTTTAACCCTGTTAATCTCACATGACCAGCTTTTGATGCGAGACCTTGTATTGCAAGATGACGCTAATTTTAGTGTGCTGGTCAGGTCATGTTTAATAAAAAAGTACTCGATTAATGTAACAACTTAATGTAAACATTAATATTTTTAATAATGCACCGAATTAGAGGATTTCTTCTCTGAGAATCTCCTTCATATCCAAAAAAAAGAAGTATTGTAACTGATATATCCCTAACTGAACTGATATCAAATTGAATCGAATTGTTCATTTCAGTCTTTTAAATAGAAACTGCGGCTGAAAAATAGCATTTAAAGAAACAGTCCCACTTCATACTGGCTGACTTACAAACTGGTAGTTGCTCTCGCCCTTCTTGGTCCAGCCGATGCGGTAGAGGGCCACGTCTGGCGCTCCGTGATCCCAGGTGGCTCTGAACGAGGTCTGGGTCACCTCAGAGAACCTCAGGTTCTTGGGGGCAGGAACAACATCTGTTCACACACACAGAAACAGGAGGGAGGACGGATGTGTTGGTGATTAGAAGGAGGTCTGAGAGATGAGGCAACATCATGTGAAGACGATTTACTGAAGCTGCAAGTGTGGAGTGGATTACACCTTGTAGGACAACAGGTGTGTGTCTTTGTGCTTATTTTATATGCCGGTGATTTGTCTTTAACAATAACAAAGGCGTCTCCCTTTCCTGTTATATGCTGGTTGATCTCGTCCTCTGCTCAGAGGGTAAAGGAGCTCCTGGACCATGTTGTTTCCCCAATTTGCAGCAATTTTCGGTAGCTGTTCTTCTTCTAACTGCTGCCTGCTGCTTTTTAAATCCCCCAGTGTTGGGTCACGCACAAAAAACGTTACTACAATCAGCCCGTCCAGGATGTTGCAATGCTACGATCGCAACAACTCACGCAAACTGAACCAATCCCCATGAATTCTGCACGACCCTGCAATTTTCTCCAAACTCTGCGACTTTTCCTTTGACCGATCATTGTTGCTGCAGTCCCCCACACAAACGTCATGCACGTACGTCTCAATGAACTGACTCTGTGTTATTATTCACGTTTTTTTTGTATTTATACTGTTTTATTTTGTCATGGGTGCTGAAGAGGAAACAAAGTTTGTTATTGGCAGTTATCAATGCCCTGTGGAATTTTTTAAATTATTTTGTCCTGTTTTGACTGAATCTGAGCTCCACAAAAATTAGTGTTTTTTCTTTGTGGAATACCCCGCAGGTGCACTTCTTCATCTACGAATGAAGCAGATTTTGTTTGAATTTTTGTAAACCTGAGCCTTTTTGGTAACGGTTACTGGGAACACTCAGAACAGAGTGACTTTTATTCTTAGTGGAACAAGATGCCTTTGATTTTTCATGAATTATAAAAAAAAAAATTCAAACATTGCAAAACACACTGCGATTTTTCAGAATAGCTGTGTGAAATCAGGCATTTTATGCCGCAACAAAACCAGAAACAGCCTGAAAAATCCTCCCAAATTATTTGTGGGTACATTTAATACAGGATGGTGAGGCAGAATAAGGGCGCAACACACCCAGCTTGAAAAGCAGTGTAAAAAGGGACTCGTGCGTGCTTTTGTCCTGCGTCCTTTGAGAGGACCAGTTTAAGGTTGTTTAAGGGTCAAAAACTTGGTTTGTTAAATGTGTCCCAACAATCGAACTGTTGGGTCAAATCTAATTCATGATCACAACCATGTTCTGGCCTTTTTTTTTGTTGTTGCTATGTCTCATGAATGTAGTTGGCTAGCTAGGTAGCTAGCTATGTAGGAAGATGACATCCTCATTTTTAATCTGGCCTGCAAAGCTTTGGTCGGTTGATTGTTTCTCCAACTCGGGAAGAAGCTGTCAATAGCTGATAGAGCAACAAATTTTCCGTGGCCACTCACGGTATTGCACAAAAATTCCCCTGTTGTCCAAAAATCATTTTCCCCATGTGGGACCATTATAAAAGAGACGCCTGTAAAACTGATGACAGGACACCTCAAACTGCAAACAGGCTCAGTTATGACTCTTATTATGAATTTTTGATCCATGAGGGTTTTATATTTGTAAAACTTTCTTTAAGCAAAGAAAAGTGATTTAAAAATCTGTGAGCACAGTAATGTTTCTCTGGGCCAGCAGGAGAAACACTACTGGGCAAAAGCTAGAAAGCTTTTTTGGCATATGTGCCAGGTGATCAATTCTCATTGGACTGAATGGGTGCCATCTTTGGGTCCAGTATCCAGTTCATACTGTATTAGATGGTTAAATATTACACCGGACATATTTGAATCACTGAACAAATCAGAGATGTGGGCAGCAATTCAGAGGTCTGGAATCAGGCTCAGTTAGAGTTAAAAGCTACAGAATATACAATGTCGAGGGGAAGAAAACATGTTTTTCTACAGCTCACCTGGGATTAATGACAAACAGAGCCAATGCAGTAAATGATCACATACAGGTTTAATGGTGCACAGAGAGTTCGGCCCCTCTGGAGGCTGTTTTCAGTCCAGGAGGGGAAGTGAAGAGAAAAGTGAAGTTGAAGAAGAACTGACCACCCGTGCACATCTCTAAAACACATGTCCCGCTCAGGTACTGCAGTGAGTTTGTCCGACCGGTCAAGTGTGATGTTGTTAAAGGGCGAGTTTACAACATATTCCTGTGAGATTGAGACGTATAGATTCCTTTTTTTGCCAAGATTTTGATATAATTGCTAATAAAACTAACGCAGCCATTCCAACAACTCACTTTACAATCCATACACCCTACACCCTACAAAAGTTTTACTGGGATCTATTTCCAACTGAATGCAAAAAAAAAAAAGTGAAAATATCTGTATACATCTAGACTCGCTCACTTCATGAGGATGAAACAGTAGAAAAGATTGCAACACATGCAACAAAGATGTATTTGTAAATCAGGGTCAGAAACAGTTGGACCTACTTTAAATTCAGCTGCTGTGGTCCTACTGAGCAACTCAGGTGTGAATGTGTACGAGAAAAGTTGCTTAGAATTAAAAGGTGACCACAAGACAACAATGAAAGGCAGATACAGACCTGTGATAGCGTTTCCGAGCATCGGTGATCCAGGTCCCTCGTCGTAGATCGGGGTGACGGCCACATCGTACTCAGTCTGGGAGATGAGGTTGGACAGGTCCAGGGTGGTAGTGTCGCCGTCGACTTCAACCTGCCAGTGACAAATTTAATCAATTAAACACAGTGGCAGCCGATTCCTGAAGAAAACTGACATCTACACAAGTAAGAGTTCCTCAAAATGTTGACAGAATTAGATTCATGACCATCAATTATGTTTTCATAGCAACACATATTGGTGAAATTCTGCAGGATCACAGTTTAAAAGTGTATGTGTCATCTAAATTTGGTTGCAACTGTAAAAAATGATCTTCTGCAAAAGGTCAAACTTGCAAGAACTCGGTTGGTAAGTGTTTGAAAAGTGTTTGGGTTTTTTGATGCAACCAATCAACGTTCAAGCGCTTTTAAAAATGAATGAATTAAGCTAGAACAAAAAGTTCAGATCTGTTCTTTCTGTTGATATAGTCCTTATTAACATATTCACAGACCTGAATATTCTGTGGGTGTTGGAAAATCTGTGAATTTTGTCAAAAATGTTCGAGGGGAAAGAGATAAACTGTCGTGTAATTGAAGTTACATGGAGCTACACTGGTTCCTGTCAGGCTTTGTCTGTTACCTTGTTGCTGTTGTTGTCACTACTGCATTGCATTGTGGGATATACAGTGATTTGCCAGTGTAGTATCTAGTGCTTGCACACTGTAGTATTTCTTCTTACTACCATTGATTTCATACCAAGGTTTCAGACACACTCTTTTAGCGTACTTAATAGCACATAAGTTTTGAATTTCTGATGCAGCCTGTGTGTTGCCAATATCTGAACCATATCTGAAGCTCAAGTGAAGTTAGAGAGTTTTTATGAGACTATTTTTACAGTGGGCAGAGATAACTGAAACTGTATAGAACATCAGGGCAAAGCTGTGACGCGTAAATCGCTGAGACATGTCTCCTCAGTCGAGTTTTCCATTTCAGGGGAGAGCTAAGTGAAGTAAGCAGCAGTGGAGGAAAAAAAAATCTGCAGGCATTAATAATATGTGAGCTTCTTCTATCGAGCGTTCAGCTGTAATCCTTAAGAGGACTTGAGTTGGTTCTCGTCATCCATCAAAACTTTCTGGAAACGTCTCGCAGGTGTCCACCGACGGCACCTTCGCCTGCCGATTCATCGCAGACTGTTTGTCCTCCGCTGACATCCAGAGTGAGAAATTATGAGGACGGAGTGGTGCAGGGGATGATCCAGTCAGGCTGGGCGGCCTGAGCCAGCGATCCTCAGCCAGCAGACTGCTTTTCTCATAAAGATCAGCCAACAGAGGGGAGCTGCTGCTCTGCTCTCGACGCGGTCCTGACTTCCTCACTTTCCCAGAACGAAGGTATCGCCCCTGAATAAAACTTCGCCTCTGTGAAGCTCGCACTGAGGTTTTATTGTTAAAAAAACACCTCTGAGTGACCTTGAAAACAACACGAACATTTTCAAACAGCCACTGTGAGGGAGTAACGACGGGTACCTGCCAACAGAAAAGGTCACGGCTGTACATCCCTGCTGTACACATGAAACCCATTTAGACCATTTAAACGGTACTTTCAAAGTTGGACAGTGTTTGACCTGCACATGAGGACAAAGACGGAGGCTGCTACAGATTCACAGACTCCAAAAAAACAAAACCTTCAGATTTTTTTGCGAAGAAGAAAAGAAGAAATAGATGGAGCCTGACTTTACACCCCATTACTTAAGACTCTTTTAGGCCCAGTTGGCTAAAATCAAACCCCATTTTCATTTCTATTGGTTATCGTCACCAAGTTAACTCCAGCTAACATTTTTTTATATCAATTAAAATGTAACTTGGGTGTTTTTCAACGTGGACCCTATTTTCACCAGAAACAAACTGATTTATCGCTCTTGTCAAAGCAACCAGACTCAACTTACAGAATTACAGAATTTCATCATCATAAAATACACTTCATTGAGTGTTTTTGAACATTTTCCATATTTTTGTGTCTAAGACACTGATGAGGACAGTCAGTTTTGAAACTGGTCCAGTATTGAGCAAGACCACAGCAGCCTTTATCAACTAAACAGGCTGCAATCTAATCCTTACGAACAACTGTACCGCTCTGTCTGTACGATAAATATAAGGATTTTTATGCCTTCACATTTTGTGAATCTGTCTCCTCAGCAGTTCAGAAAGAGACCTGACATCATTTCCTCTAACCAATCAATATTTTTCCATCTGGACTTCCTACACAAGCTGGATCGAAACAATATTTCCTCTGGTCAGCTTGCAACAAACTTTTCTTATGCCACTCCTTGTGTCAATTCTCACATTTATTTTTTACTTTACTTATGGAAACTCTAAGTCATATCACATGTCGTTTTTGACAGTAAATGAAGAATCTTTGGGTTTTGGACTGTTGGATGACATCTTTTTGGACTTTGTGATGAACATTTTTCTATTTTTTTGACATTTTATACCAATTAAATGTGAAGATAATTGGCAGGTTAATCGACAGTGAAAATAATTGTTACTTGTAACCCTTATATACTGTATAGTTTAGCTATAGAAAAAGGTACAGCTGTATAACCACTTGTCAGCCTGTTTTTTTAACCTTGAATCGAGGGGTTCTGATGTATTTTAATTCTATAATTGAAGGGAGATCTTATACAGTGTTTTTAAGTGATACTGTAATCCTGCATTAGAGGTAACACGGACAGAGTTTTACCTCTTTCAGGTCTCCTTCCTCTGGTTTGTAGGTGATCATGTACTTGCGGACGGGTCCAGGAGCAGCGTCCCAGTTGAGCCTCATGGTGCTGTGAGTAACATCAGTGATCCTGAGGACTCCAGCAATAGGCCTGGGCACTGAGGGAGGACAGGGAGCGGACAGAAAACGTTAAACCATCCTGAGTAAAATATGAAAACATTTATGAGCCCAGAATCGCTGTCAGTGTTTCTGTGAAGAGATTAAAAGAGGCTGACGGATATGGTGGCGCCAAAACTAACCGAATAGCTGAAAAACAGACAGACAGCAGCTCAGATTTTCAGTGCTGCCGCTTTGGATATTTGGTTATTCAGTGCATCTGTTTTCTATCTATAAGTCCTCAATCCAAAATATAAACCGATGTGATCCAGATCTAATAAAAAATACTGAGCTAAATTCTGTCAGAATATTAGTTTTTCTAAAACCATTATTAATTTTTCAAAAAAGTTATATTTCAAAGGTATTTTGTAAACATTGTGCAGTGAACAAAACACAATGATTTTATAACACACAGTATAGAGTCAGAACATACATGTGACTCCTCTTCCCTCCAGAGGGTCGCTGGCAGCTTCTCCGTGCAGAGCGTAAAGGGTGATGCCGTACTCTGTGTTTGGTATCAGCTGCGTCAGCTGGACATTAGTTGTATCGCCTCCAACACGAACCTATGCAGGGAAGGAGGAGGAAAACAACAAGAGGAGACAGAGAGGGGGGTGAGGGAAAGAGGAATGCAGGTGGAGGTTGGACAGCAGAAGAAAAAGTGTTTTGTAAGTGTTTTGTTGTTGTTTTTTACTCAACACCTGGTGAACAGGCCTGACTCTTACCCCTGCTGACCTCTGAAAAAACACATCTTTTATAACGAAACTGCATTAAAACTGATGATGTAACAATCATGATGTCCAGTGCTTCCACACAAAAAAAATGACACAATAATTAAGATTAAAGATGTAATGTTGTGACCAGCTCCATACCAGTGTTTCTGCATGTTTTAACTCACTTCATCACATATTACCTGCAACAAAGGCTTTGTTCAGGCTGCAGGAAAAATCTTTTTTAACGAACTTTCACAATGACCTCATTTAGTCCGGACTTTTCAGTTTGATTCAAACCAAAATTAAAGGTGTGAAACCTCTCCCAGACTACATTCCAGATCAAAAAGCCAGACTTTGGTCCTGTGAATAGAGGTGGTCTCGATCCAAATCAAACTGAACTCCGGTTCAGCTACCTGCCAAACTGTAATCACGCTGACGTCAGACGCATGCCCGTCTACAAACCAATCAATGTCAAATAGAGAGAGACATCACAGAGGTGATGACGCCAGGGCATAGATATGACATGTACAGTTCTTTAGTCCACTTGGATAATTGCAATGTGAAACCAAAACTAACTGGACCAAATGTAAACAGTGGGTCAAAAAACTGAACCTTGGTTCAGACTTTTAGGTGTGAAAACACCCCAAGATAGACAGTCGCACGGTTATTTGCAAGTGATCAAATCAGGTTTGTGTGTCCAGACCTAGCAGCAACCTCCAGGCCTGAAAAATGAAGCCAATGTAGAAGTGCCAAAAAAAACTGCAGTTCCTTAAGTGTCCACTTGAGGCTCGCTTCAAAAGCGAGTCAATTCTCATAGAGCCCCATTTTTAAACGTCCAACTTCACAGCAGAAACAAAGTTTACAGTTTGGTTAATTTCCCCGTTCATGATAACTGTATGGAGGGTAAATTTAACTCATCCGTTTAAATGATATTAACGCTTAAATTTATGCGTAATTATGGGCGTGGCCACTTTGAGTGGCAGGAGGGTGGCATCACAGATGGCTAGCCATTAGGTAGCTGCCTCAGCTCCACCCACACTCCACCAGTTTGCTCATTTGTTGGATTAGCTGAGAGTTAGCTGAGTCAGCCACTGCAAAGATGGTGACAGTCCAGGCTTCAAAACAGTTCTTTAGGAACCCCTGTTTAATGTCACATGAGCTCTGTCAACTAATTATTAAAGACCCTTTTACAGTTTGTACACAATGAGGAAGCTGCACGTGCAGTTTGGCAACGGAAGTAGCTTGCAGCCATAGATGCTGCTGATTGCTCTGACATGGTCGTGATCCTGTACAACTTGAGTCAACCAGTGGAATATTGATTCTGACAACTGCACGTGCAAGAACCAGATCTTTTGGTGATTTTGGTTCTGGTAAACCGTCTAATTCAACATTTGCAGCTTGATAACTCGTCTGGATGACTGGAGGAGACACTACTTCTGTTACTGAAATGCACAAACAGCTTTCTGATTACGTCGGCTGTAAAAGGTTCTACAGTGTCTATAGTCCAGACATCACCAAGTTATCTGCATTGGTTTCTGTGGTAAGAACACTGACATCAGTAATTACATACAGTAGTGACGCAGCTTTCCATCATGGGGGTCACCATGTGGGTCACCTTGGGAGTGACACAAAAGACACTTTTGACAAACTATCTCTGAATGTGGCTTGGATGTACAAAAGACTTTATAAAATCAATCTTGTTAAAATCTTGATATGCCAATAAAAAGGATTGGACCTGGCAGTCTGAATGGTATTAAAACACACATTATTGGTCAGAGGGTGTTTTTCCTGGTTCGGGCCCTTTAGTTCCAGTGAAGGCGAATCTTAATGCTCTGGTGTACAATATTTTAGACAAAGATACTTCCAACCTTGTGTCAACAGTTTCTGTCCCGTTCCTACTTCAACGTGACAAAGCCCCCGTCCTTAAAGCCAGGAAAGCTCCATGATGAAATGCTTTTCTCAGTTTGGTGTGGAAGAACAAGACTGTCCTGTAAAGAAACCCGACCTCGACCCCATCCAACACCTTTGGAATGAATTGAAACTCCGACTGTGAGCCAGACCTGATCGCTCAACTTCACAGTCACTAAGGCTCTTAGTGCTCCTGCAACTAAGTTCCAAAATCAGATGGAAAGACTGAAACCAGAAGGTTGTCCACATACATTAGGACACTTTGTGCATACTTTACATGATTGTCCATTTTCCAAAGTGTAACATAGTATATTAATGATTCCTTCCTACTTTCCAGGCACAAATTGAAGCAAACATACATTATAAAATACTCAATCAATCAATATTACATGTCTAGTAATTAAAGTTGATAAATAATGAAATGCTCCACTTGAGTCTGAGGTCCTGATTCACACTGCAGGTACGTATTTTCCAGTAAAGAAAACCCACCTTGCAGCACATTAAATCATCCCTTACATTTTCCTCTGCTGTATAATTGCCCATGAAGGTTAACACCACAGAGGCGTTGAGTTATAGCATCTGTTCTGTTTATATCATCCTGATGACTTCACGCCGTGAGCTAATCCTTCCCATTACCCACTGCGTCTGTGGGTTCTGCTTTTTGCAGGCCTGGACTAAGCCGCGCAGCTAAAGTCCACTTCCCGTTCTGCACAACAAAAAAAAGTGCTCATCGTATCGCCATCTGGAAGCACTAAGGCGGCGTGAGCAGAAACCCGCTCTTATAAAGTGAATGTGGAAATGCTGAGCACACAAATTAAGATGTGGGTGAGTTTGTGTGTGTTTCTAATGTTTAAAAAAAGTTTGTGTCCCTGGTGTTACAGGGCGATTGTGTGCTCGCATTGTGGGAGCATCTGTTCACTCACTCACATCAGCGCCAGACATATGGGGACATAACGCTGATCTCACCAAATAAACCTCTAAATGTCAATGTTAACACTCTTGGCTAAGTAAATGTCAGGGTAATGTCCCTTTGTTATTTTCTATACTCTGTTTTCCTTCCACTCACATCATTCACAGGCAGTGGTATGTCCAGATTGATTTGTCCAGACACTCAGCTAAAAGTGCAGCTGAGAAAAGATTAGCTACACTAAACTAAGCTGACAGCTAACAGATCATGATGCTAACACTCTCTATTTGTATATTTAATAGGGACAATGTACATTAAAGGACATTATCAGCTAAAAAGGCTAATAACTTAGCAGAGCTACCAGCTCTTCTCTGTTACCTTGTCTGTTACTTATTACAAAGGACACTAGAATTTCAGAGAAATGAATCACCACTCTCTAAGTGGATGTCTGTCAGTAAACTTGTTGAAAACAACCTCTCAAGTTGCATATGAAGGTAGAACAATTTTACCTCCTTCTCCAGCTGAGGCTCTGTGGCGTTGATGGATTTGTACAGAAGCATGTAGCCTGTGGCACCGTCCGCCTCCTCCCATTTCACCCTCATGGTGGTGGAGGTCTCATCGTAAACATTCATGTTCTTCACAGCTGGAAGAGGCACTGAGAGGACAAAAACACACAGTCAGAGCGCGGAACGGCTCAATTAAACAGCAGAAATATTCAGTTTAATATCTTTTATCAGATTAGCATGAGAGTGTCCAGGCTGGAGAGTCCTCTATATCTGCAGTTTTAATAGTTTGAAGTATCTGAAGATGACTAAAAGCAACAGCCAGAGATTCTTTGGACCAAACAACTGACTAAGTGGGTCAGCAATGATCATTTTTGGCACACAAGAAGGGCATTGACACAAACAGGCGAGTAACATCAAGGTCATGCTTTAAAAAAAATCCCAGGATGTCCCAAAGAGCTCACCAAGTTTAGTACTTTTGATGAGCAGAATCTTTGGTATCACATTCTCGCTATGGGATTCTGGTCTTTTAAACAGTATTTTGGGTTTTGGTTTGGGTTTTCTGGGCTTTATTAGAAAGCGCAAACTTGTGGTTTTGCATGCACTGGTTACAGTTTATCGCTATCTGCAGGAAACTGATTTCTGTGAACAAGAAAACTGGTGTTTTGGGTTTTAATGGGGTTCAGGAATCAAAGAATAAGTCTGGCAATGTACTTCACTTTTGTTCAACAAACAAATTCCATGAAGAGACTCTAACCAACAATGAATTTATCCTACAAACAGTCTGATATGTGCCTCCGAAGACTGATATATCTCACTCCTCTGAGCCAAAACTCTGGAGTTGATTCCACCGGTAAAACAGAAATTTCGCCAAACTACTTTAAAAACTCTGCAAGTTTTTGTCCTAGAAACATTTTAAAAACATCCTCTGAAACCTTCAACAGTCTACTTTAAAATGTTTATAGTTAGAAAGTCTTTTTTTTGTAGAATGAATCAGCTCTTGGTGGCCCATTCATTTAAAAACAGAGCTATTCATAAGATAATAGCATGATAATGATTCTGCAGTCCTTATTGGCTCATTATGAGGCAGGAAAATGTGAAAACACCCAGTCTGACTCCTATAAACAGGAGGTGGGTGGGGACAAACAGTAGAAAGGGGCTCTATTAACATTAATATTTATTGTGTAGGTCCTGATTTAATCATCTGTGTGGGATTAAAGGAACAAAAGAGCTGGTGTGCTCAACTCAAATGTCTTTAGGGTGCGACGGGTGTCGAGCCAAAAAGAATCACAAAATGGCAAATAAAGTCGTCAGCATTAGGCAGTAAGTATTTAATGCTTTTACTGTTGCGCATTAAAAGTGTTGAATTTTAATGGATTTATTGTTGCTGCTGTGGATCATTAAAAGTGTTCAGCTGAATACTTATTTGTGAGTGCTGACGATTTAATTTTTCTATCACCTGTGTGTAGCCAACATCTGTGTTTCTGAGGCTCAGAGCTCAAAAGTCTCAGCCAGCATGTTTACAATGTGTTTTTTTTTATAATATATAATCACCGCTGAAAACGTTTTCTTTATGTTTTGTGTATCTTTACAGTTGATTTAAACAAACAAACAAAAAAAAAGATTAATATCATTTTTACTTCTCTCAGATTACTGGTGATGAGCTTGTGCTGAATGTAAATGTGAAGCACTTTGGGATCAATGTCCAACTATCTGTCTACCAACTGTCAGAAAATCGTGAGAAGCTCAAGATGACATCCTCAAATATTTTGTTTTTTCCACAACTCAAAGATATTCAGTTTACTGTTATAAAGGAGTAAAGAAATGAGAAAACATTCACAATTAAGAAGGTGAAATCTGAGAATTTTGACTTTTTTCTAAGAAGAAAAAAAGACCCACTCAAATGGATTAATTGATTAAATATATTAAATATATTAAATATATTAAATGTCATGTCACGTGTCAAACTAACTAAAATGTGTCTGACAGGCTGAAGACTCCATCAGGTTTTAAATCACTCAATCAAAAGGAAACACATTTTAAACAAAGTTAAAGAAGAATTTAACTGATATCATTATATATTAAGATAATAAGTTATTAAGATAATATTATCTTGAATTCTTTTGGCCACGATAATTGTTTAAAATCAGAAAATTTGATGTTATGAAAGCCCTGATCAATATACTATATATTAATAATACACATAAAGTCAGCCTTGGTTCAAATTTATGGTTGAAGATTAAGAGAAACTTCCAGTAATCCTTTTTTTTGCTTGCATAAATGTAGGGCTGCACAATTAATTTAAATTTTATCAAAATCGCAATATGGTTTTCTGTCATTTTCAAATGGCAGGAGGTGCAATATTTGTTAAAACTTTTCAATGAATGAATGTTATGAGGCAGAAATGTCCTCTCCTACACATCAGACTCTACAATTATCATTACCAATAATATCGCAACTGTAATATCAGTTAAAATAATTGCAACTAGATAATTTTTCTAAATTGTTCAGACCTACGTAATGTGAAAGAAGCAGAAAGATAAAGGGTTGTTGCACTGTGAAACATGATGTACCATTTTAAGCACCAATAAAATGTTCAAACACAGAAAACGTGTGATATTTGGCTTTTTAAGACCCTGTTTTTGTACATTTAGTCCTGTCTCCTGACCGCTTTAGCACTATGTCAGATCAATGGAGGACACCTCCACCCAAACCCACAGCCTCCAGCCTTTACAGACGTGACGCTTGAGCCTCACTGACAGGCTGCAGACTGTGTTTTCAGGAGGACATCATGACCTAACTGAGTGTTAGTTTAACAAATGAGGCCACAGCGATCTAATGGCTGCTGGTGCCATCCACGTGGACGACGACGGAGCAATCAGTTATTGTTTTATGACAGCGGGAAACAGCTCGTTGTAAAAATCAGTCGAACAAATAAAGTGAAACATTAAAGGACAAATGAGCATATAAAAGCACTTAGAGCCATGCATTAACACGTCGTTAAATTATACCAGTTTATTTAAGATATAAGGACAGACCGCAGCCCTGATGAATCACGCTGTGACTGTTGGCTCACAGTGACTCCCACCTCGCCCACTACAGACAAGCATCAGCTCACAGCATTGCATCATGGGACGCTGTTTGTGTTAAGCGGTTTTCCGCCTCAGATCAGATGCTAAATATACGTTGTATAAACAGCAGCGGGGAAAAAGGCGAGCAGAAAAGTTCCATCGATGCGTGTGAAACAGGATAACAAGCAGAGAAATCAAGTTGTTTATCTCGCAAACCATATGGAAGAAACAAACGCTTTTTCCCACAACAGTGAAACACCACAGAGCCATGATGCTGTCCGCCTTTAAAGCTCCTCTTTCATCACATCTGTCGACCCAAAGGGCAACTGATGTCTTGTGAAAAGGCCAAAACTGAGAGCTTCTCTCATAGGGCAAAGAGGAAGTGACTTTTGAAGTTCAAAAAAAGAGGAAGAGGAAGGTAAAGATTTGATAAAGAAGCACACTCACAGGTGGTCTCGGGGCCCTTCAGTGGCTCGCTGCTCTCCTCGCCAACCACGGAATAAACATTGATGAGATACTCGGTCAGAGGGGTCAGGCCCTCCAGCACCACGGTGTTCACAGACCCGTCGACCAGCACCTGAGACGATAAAGGTTAAAGGTTATTATTATACTGTGGCTGGACAGTAATTTTCCACTCTGGTGAACTTTTGAACATTTAATCCAAACGTGAAACAATTACGACAAAGTTCTAGCACATCATAAAGTCTGCCAACAGTTCATCAAAAACCCTCGGCCATCTCTTCTGGTCTCGCCCCGAGCTCAAGAGTTCCTGGGATGACATTTTTCATTTGTGCAGCAACGTATGCAGCGGACAGTTAATCCCTGACGGTCTTATATCGCAGTTGCTTCCAACTATTCCCTGACTCTTCCCTCTGCGTTACAACGAGCCCTCGTGTTTGTTATGGTCACAGCAAAATTGGTCGTCCTGTGAGAGAGGAAATCTGTTTCCCCTCAAGCAAAGTTCAATTGCCTTCGACAGCTCCCAGCAAATACCATGACCTAAATGACTGAGAATCTTCACAGACATCCCCCTTCTTCATTTAAAAAAATGGCTAAATGACACAGTTTCATGTCTAGATCTTGAAGAAATACTCCGTCCAACACCCACCACAAGTTTCTTAAGATCTCTGGACCTTTTATTGATCATGTTAGGAGGGAAAGGTGTCAACCTGGGAACTAACTGCAGTGGATTGGATTATATGGGATTGTACTGTATGAGCGCAAACAATTCTCCAAATCAACAATCTGAGATTACTTTTGTTTTCAATATTCCATTTTGCACTGACAGCTGTGCCATTGTTAGACTATCAAGTCTTGATTTGTAAAGATCAGCAGCTCATTGGTTATATTCCCTTTAGGTTTCTGCAGTAGAATCTACCAGAACTACTTTCTTTTCTAGTTCCTCACAACAAGGTCTGTGGATTAACTTTACAAAACAAGACTCGATAGTCCAATAATGGCAGTAGCTTGGGAGAATCGTGACACCCCTAAATAAAACATAAATATACATATGTAAAACCCCACAAAGGTGATGTGACAGCAGAAGTCTCAGTGACTTAATAAGTCCTTACACATTAATTTCCAGAAAGAGACCGTTTTTAATTTGACAATTTGTCTATTTGAACAGTGTGAAATTTTTTCACAGAGCAGGACCAGAATCAAAGCACAGATACGTATACCTGGGATGATTTAAAGACTTTGCTGTAGATAGTTTTGCTGTAGATAGATGGTGGAGAACGATTCCCAAAGAAAATCTCTGGCAGAAATGTTTGTGGACTTTGAAGAGACATTGTTTCTTGAAAGAAGAAAAAGGCTGGATATTTAAAGTGTTTTTTGGAAGGGGTTTCCTCTCATTTGAACTGAGGTTCGAAGGTCAGAGTGTGTCGTATGCGGTACAGATTGAGGTAAATTATGACTTGTTATGAGTTTTCTCAAACTCTTGTCCATTCCACGAAGATCTCTGTACACTGTAAAAATGAAAAAGTTGAGAAAACTCAAAATTTCAATAGATTTTCAAGCTTTAAGCCCAACTCAAATTCTTAAGTTTTGAAAAAGTTTTATCAACTACTCATCTTTTGTTGAGATAATTTACTTTATAATAATAATTTACTCTTTAGATAAACTTGAAGGTTTGAATCTCAGAAGCTAAAAAAAACTGAATTTAATATAAATATAGAGAAAAAAAATATTCATTGAAGTGAAAGTAAATTTTAAAATTTCAATATATTCATTAAAACTGTTTCATTTTTCAGGCACTAAAAAGACAAATCAAGTTTGTTTTTTTAGTTTCTAAAACTCAAAGATTCAAGTTTATCTAAAGAGGAAAAGTAAATTATCTCAGCTAAAGATCTGAGGGTCACCAAAACTTTTTAAAGTTTATTTCAAACCTTAAGAGTTGCAGTGTGTTGACCTGAAACTTTAAGTCTTTTCAACTATTTTTTTACAGTGTAGAAACACGATCTTAGCCGATCTTTTGATCTTTTTTGATCCAGCTCCTGTAAAAGTCTTTTGGATATGCGTACCCCCACAGCCTGTACGACATACACCATTAATGTCACATCAAAAAAGGACCTCACGAGGACGAGCAGTTTGTCAGCTAATGATTATGTAAGCTCGATATCTGAAAAAGTTAAATATTTGGATGAAACGATGCTGATCTGAACTCTTCTGGCGATCAGTTCATCGGGACCTGTCGATCACTGACTGATGGTCGTCCAAGGTGTCGTATTTTCACCGTTAGATGATCACCGTCTATTCAGCTGATACTATCGTGTTGCCTTCGTGTGCTGATGGGAAAGTCCTCTGGTGGGACGTCCAACTTGGCTGATAAACAGTGTCACATTCCTGCTCTATTCTGTTGGAAAATCAAACCCAGAGGAGGAATGACAAACAAACACTGCAGCTCCTCGAGCCGGAGGAACGCTCTGCTTTGTGGTCCGCACAAAAACGTCCATTTTATCAAGATATTTATGTCTGTAATTGATTAAGTGCAACCTGTTTCCAACACAAAACAAGTAGTTTCAAGTTTTTTCCAAAAACCGAGTTTAGGTTTTTATTCTGCTTTGACCTTTGTTGAATCAAGATACAAACACTCACTTCTAGAAAATTCTCGAAACAAGTTGATTTCTGTTGGAAAGAGGTTAAAATATTCTTATTTTTCACTTGTTTTCAGAAAAAGGACTTAATCACAGACAGAATTTATTCCATAAGAAAAAGTCTTTTGCAGAGTGTTTTGTGGATCCTGCTCTAAGAAACACGTTTACTAAGTTATTTTGATCATTTCGCTGCCTAAACCACAAAGCAGTTTGTTTTTTTCAGGATAAGATTTTTGGGGGGCATTTCTCGACATTTATTTGATTGTAGACAGGAAGGAAGAAAAGAGAGACGGGACATTGGGGCTGGGTATAGTTTAAAAGCTTAGAATACCAGCAGCCTTCTAGTGATTTGATACTGAATTTGATGACGTCACTTGATTACTTTTCCATGCAAATCACACTTTCGTCATTATTTTGTAGATCAGAGTACAAAAAGTACTGAATGCAGTCATCCATCCTAAAATTTAATGCTCTAAATAAATAAACCATAAACCAGTTCTCTGAATAAACCATATTTTTGTTTTGACACTATTTCATGGTGGAGACACAAACTCCTTTTTGTGTGGTTTCATGTTGTATTGATTAAACTGGAGTAAATGTTGTCAGATGTTATACTTCAGCACATAAAATTTTTTAAAAAAAGGGGAGGACACATATTTTATTGTGATGTGTTAGTTATGTTGAGCATGTGTCAAGTCTTAAGTTGTTTTTCATCGTGTCTTGAAATGAAGTGATCCCAGCGGATAATCACAGCTACATGGTCTGACCACTGGTTGTCAGAAATGTGAACTCAAGTCATGACTCTGACTTGATTCATAAATCTGATGAAACTTGGGCCCTATTTAACACCCGGTGCAAAGCTGTTGTGTTGGTGGTGAAGGTGGCATTGCAATCTTACACTGGCACAGATGACTTTTTTGCCACATCTGCAAGATAGCAAATGAAGCTGGTCTGTGCGACGTTGGGTGGGAGGTCTAAAAATGAGGGCAAAATGAAGGCATGGCCTGGTGCATTTGTTATTCTGTGCTTGGCGCGTTGCGAAGCACAAAGTCTGTGGCGCAATCGGTCTGTCTGCACAAGATAGCACACAGCACGTTTGGCCGAAACACGTCTCCATCCACAATCACAAAACACCTTTCATTTATGTAAAACAGCATGCACACACGTGTAAACTTATTCTCACTAATAAGGAATAAGGAATTATTATAATATTTATGAAGCCCAATAAATCTCAACAGACCTGCAAAGTGCACACGGGACGAGATCACAGCTGACCTCGCCCGAAAGACACAAACACACCTCTCTCCACCACAAACGACCCTTGAATGACACCTACAGCGACTTGCCTCTGTTTTCAGATCAGCTCTGCGTGTGGTTTTTCCCGTTTCTTTTCATGGTGTACTACAGAAGTGACAAGTTCTGACTGTGGGCTTGTTGCAGGTGTGGCATAACACAACTGTTTTAACTTTTAAATGCTCACAATGACACAAAACTCCAGCTTTAGCTCACTGTCACAACCTTTTTGGGTCTATTTATTACACACGTTTCTAGTTTGCCTTCTAGGTTCTCTCAGCGGCGCGCCATGACCTCAACCCGCCTCCTTTTATTTTAAGAATCTGCTCTCTTGTTGCACAGGTTGTAAATCACTATCGATAAGACCTGCATGTAAATATCATATATCTCATGTTGCTGTGCTCATATGTGCTCTGCGGCCCAGCGTAAACAGATGAGAGAGGAGCAAGAGGCCGTGCGGTGAGGCGTCTCGGCCCAGTGTGAGGTCTATAACGTTAAACTAAGTGGATCCAGTGGAAACTCTGCTTGATTTCAAACGAGCCCGATCATAATCACACAGGCTCCATCTGACAAGGGCCAATAAAAGCACAAGGGATGGAGGAGACCCAGCAATCTGTTTTTAAAGATAGCACTGACAGGAGGTTAAGTGTAAACTAAACGCAGGTTCACCAACGCAACTGGCATCCAGATTTCAGTCCCTGAGGGCCAAGCAGAAGAGGCTTTGAATAAAAGCCAGACCTGGGTGTTTGGAAACACCTTCAAGTGCTGGTTTTTAACCTGTTTTTGTGAGGTTTGCCACATACTACAACACATAGCAAAGTATTAAACAACAGGGGGGGATTTAAGTGTCAATTAGTCTGTTTGTGTGTGACTGACAACCTGTCATTATCTACATTCACGGGAAGTCCTAAATCTCACCTGAGTGTTCTGGTTCACGGAGATAAACAAACAGAAGAGTTTATCTGTTACAGTTTAAGTCAGTCTAATGGGAGCCAAAGGGAATTAATAAGGAAACAAGATGCTATTTGATATTCAGGATCTTTTCCAGCACTCACAGATGGTAGACATAAAGTTTCTGAACCAGGAAACACACAAAGGCAGATTCCTCTTATGAAGCTCTATGAAGGAGACCAATTATCTGAGTCTTTTTGACCTTTTATACCTGGAACAATGAAGTAAAAATGATCCAGAACAACAACGAACAAACCAGCTCTTTATCAAAAACAGGCTCAAGATGTGAGGGGGAACACGATCATCTTCTTTTCTTTTGTGTCGGTTGATTTTAACTTGGGTCATGGGTGTAATATTAATCGTCTGGTTCTTCTTGCTCTATGTGATGTGAGCATGAGTTAAATGGGGACCTATTATGCTCATTTCCAGTTTTATATTTATTCTGGGACGCCACCAGAGAAGCTTTGCATGATTCACAGTTCAAAAACATCCTTATTTATCTAATACTGGCCTTTTATGCAGCGTTTTAGCTCTGGCACTCTCTGAGGTACTGTCTCGATTAACTGATCAATTGCTTTGGTCAGTAAAAGATGGTGAAAAATATCGACCAGTCTTTGCCAAAGCCCAAAGTGACGTCCTCAAATGTCTTGTTTTGTCTACAACCCAAAAATATTCAGTTTACTGTCTGGGAGGAGTAAAGAAACCAAAAAATATTCACATTTAAGAAGCTGAAATCAGAGAATTTTGACTTATTTTTCCTTAAAAAATTACTTATACTGGTTAATTCATTAACAAAATATTAATTTCGTTGAATAAATTAATTAACTCTAAAAATAAACCAAAATAACTAACTTCATTCATTGATTTTGGTGAAACTGGATCATATTTTATGGAAATTGGATTATTGCTAAACTAACTGCTAACTGTAGCTGCCGTTTGCTAGTTAGCTCAGTTAGCTGTGCAGCAAGTGATCCTGTTCTCTACTTGCCCAATGTTTTGTGACGTATATACATTTTATGACCTGCATGTCTAACACCTCGTAACACCATATTTGCCTCCAGCCTTTTTTACCATATCGTGTTTTTGAGCTTTTTCATGATCACAGTTTCTTATATAATCACTGGCAATGTTAGCAAGTCACTCAGTGTAGCACCGATGTTAACCTGACTTTCACAGCTTAGCTAACATTAGATCGCCATGGCTATTTTTTTAACATTTGGTGCTTGGAAGAGCTGCCAAAAGTGAAAGTGACTGACGTACACTGTCTTGCAAAAACAAGTAAAAGCTGCAACTTCATTGTTGGTTAAGGGGTTTAAACTGCTACTAATGCTAATATAACTTACAAATTCAATAACATCGTTCCATTTAAGGGTAACTTCCAATCTTCTCCTGATATCTTCACATTTAACACAGTGAATAAAGGGTTTATTTCAACCAGAGTTAGTCTTTGAAAACAGTGGAAAGATGAACTGAGATGGTTTTGGTGCTCGACCAGGGGCCGCAACCTAGCTAACGTCTCTATCTAAGACACTGAGGTGACTCATGGACAAAAAAAGAACCATAAATACAATGTTTGTATGTATGTGTGTACTAAGCTTACTATAAAAAATGAAAAATCAAGAAGGTCGGAGGCAAAGACAATGTTACTGCAGAGCTGACAGGAAGTAAACAGACGTGCAATTAGTAAAATAGATATACGTCACGCTACATTGTGCAAGTAGAGAATTAGCTGATGTGTTTACACCTCCAGCACAGAAGCTTTTGTCCACAGAGCGAACTGAGCTAACTAGCTAACGGTCACTAAGATACACTTAGTCGCGGTTAGTAAATCATAGAGAGCTCAGGCAGAGCAGCTGGAGGACATCAAAGTAAAAAACTGAAAATATTATCTCCTTAAAATGTAATCCAGTTTAGAATCCCGGTAGGAGCCTCTGTAAATCACCTCGGTACGAACAGGCCGACTAAGTGGGTTGATGGACGTGTCGTGGACGCGCTGTGCCTGGATACAGATGACCAATGACGACAAAAAGAAAACCGCATTGAGCAGACATCAGCTCAATGTGTAAATTAGAAAAAATGTTGCATTCAGAGCAGTGTGAAACCTGAACTTTTTGCTCACAGGGACCTTTACATATGTTGTTCATTATTTGAAGCTTTGGCCACATTCGCCTTCTGCCGTCTGGCAAGAGATACTAAAGTATCTGCTGCTTCACCATCAGATGAGATGCAAAATAGTTTGTTTTATTTAATTCTATGCCTTATTATTTATTCAACCAATGTCCTGTGCATGGTTTTTGTATATGATGTTCTTTTTGTGAGTAGCAAAAAGGGAGAATTCAACTCAACCTCGGTATTCAACAGTGTATCATGATAAATAAATCTACCTAGCATCTTATTTAAGATGAACATCTGACATTGTAGCATTATATATGACAGAAAATCTTGCTCTGGTTTCAGCAGCACTAACAGAGACAGGTGGAAGGTAAGGAAGGACGGGGGAGAAGGTTCATCTCACCTCCTGGGTAGGTCCTCCAGCCGCAGTCATGTAGGTGACACGAAACTTGTCGACGGGGCCGTCGGGTGGCGTCCAGGTGGCACGGAAGGAGCGGTGGGTCACCTCCGAGGTCACCAGGTTGGTGGGCGGCGGCACGGCAACTACTGAAAAGTCATGAACGAGAGCTGGAATAGGATCCGACATGTCAAGTATTTCACTCCGTGAACTCTGCCGTCACAAATCTGCCCTCGCCGTGCTCTCTCCCCTGACAGTGAAGCTGCTGGCTCGCTGTATATTTCAGCTCTTCTGACAAAGACTTTCTTTAAAAGATGTTTCTCTCCGGCTGTGCTGTAAATCACTTTTGTATTTCCTCTCAAAACTGATTTACAGACAAAAAGCACTTCCAATGTGAAGGTTCGCATCAGAGGTTTGGATCTGTGTCGCAACATCTTCAGATGGTCTGAAATAATCGAGTTTGTCGGGCAGAATTGAGTGAAATTTATCTATCTGCATTTCTTGGATCTGATCTTCTGTTTTTCTCTTTTTAGATTTGTGAATAATAGAGCACTTTGTTTTCATCTGGGGATTATAACGACTGCAGAATTTGTACTTTCTGCTTGTCAACAGTCATTAGTTTCATTATTCAAACAGGGTAAAAGCAGCTGTACCCAGGAAGTGTCATTTTACTGATAAACATGTCTTCACTTGGGCGAAAGGTTTACGTCCCCCTTCATAAACACAGAAACTTTCACGCCCTCGAGCAACTGTAAAACCAAATGAAAGCCTGCAGTAAAATTTAAAAAATATATGGTTGTCAGTCCTAAACACTGAGGCTTTGTGAATTCCGGAAAAGCTCGACATTGTGAAGTTTTCATCTGACCTCAGTGACTAAAGGTGTAAATCTGACTCAGCGGTACTCAGAGAAGAGGCTGGGATTTCAGCCACCAGGCTCGTTTTGAGGAATGTAGTTATAAACAAAAATAGTAAAAGAGTAAAATCTGAAATGATTCATACACCTGCAATCACTTAAGAAGAGGCTCCAACATTTTGCAGTTTGGGAAGAAAAAATCCTTGAAGAAATCTACTTCAGCATAATAATAAAAAAAAATAAAATAAAATACGGAGCTTAGGGATAGGGGTGATATTCAGAGAGAAAAATTCCACGATCAAAGCTGTAAATTTACAAGAAAGAAACTTGGATATTCTCTGGGATTATAAACTCATAAATTTGCAAGAAAAAACGGTGATTTAATGAGAAATTTCTGAGAAAAACCTCCAAGAAATAGTCATTTTTGTCAAAGAACTACATTCCTTCACTTTGCAAGACTTTGAGCCAACGTTTGTAGATCCTGATGCACAAAAGCAGCTGATGGCTGATGGAGTGTGTGAATATGGACAAAGTGTTGATATGATGTAAAAACAATTCTATGGTTTATCAGTAAAGTGTGTGAACGACACTGCAGACTTTTTTTTTTTGGCCAATGCTTTTTCTTTCCTTGTTTAAACTTCCAAAAAATGTGTAAACAAAATATTAGTTTCAGCTTTTTGCTTAACGACTGCATTAGACTAATATAAAATTAAGCAGCTAAGATTTTTTACTGCACATTTGGCTCCTTTTTGCTGCCTTTTGAAACGTTGATCTATGTTGGATGATGATGCTCAGTGAAATTCTTTTCCTACCTGGACCCTTGACGCTGTTACACAGGTTGATGGTGAGGTCATCGACGATGTCCAGCAGGAACTGGAAGTCGTTGACGTTGTACATGTGGATTTCGTCGGGGTCGGAGGCGATGGACCTCAGCTCGTTCTCATCGGCGTTCTTCACACCTGAGAGAAAAATGTATTGTCAGAATTGAGACCTAAAGATAAGACTGACATACTATATGCCAGCGGTCAGATCTGAAAGTAAATCTTTTCTGTTACATGCAAATATATATATATATATACTGTGCATCACTATCAGACTTTAGACTGTTTCCCTAATTCCATTATTGGCTCCAGTTCATTTCAGCATGCTTTAAAAATCAACTTCCACCGACTGGAAACTTGATTTGATTTTCATAAATCAAAGGACATTTACAGCAGCGTAATGGAAGGATATCAGTCTAAAATCTTTTCAGGATCAAGTAAAACCAAAGGTGTGGTCCTCTAACTGTAGATTTTCATGGAACATTTTTCTCTGGCTAAATCACTCACCGATGGCGTAGAGCTCGATGCCGTTGTCTCTCAGGTTCTGCGAGTTGTAGACGATTTCGTCCTGAGACTTTCCGTCAGTGATCAGGACACCGATTCTGCGCGATTCTGGACGCATCCCGACATTGGTTTTGAAGTTGTTCTGAAGGATGTAGTTCAGAGCCATTCCTGTGAGACGGGAACATGACAGGAGTTTTATGAATCTTTCAGACTGAGGATTCTCTTCATGTTGATTATTTTAGGTAAGTCTCAGCTTTTCTGTTGTTCTGGGACAAATCAAACTCATCTGGGGCGACAATCAAACACTAAATATGATTTACATTCATCACAGTATTACAACACAAGCTTTAAACCACAGTAAGCACATTTACTTTACAAAGGTTAAACATCTAACTGAGCTGACAACAAACAGAATTTGTGTGTTTAGTTATTTGCTGGTAGATTTGGATGAAAATATGAATTCTGGGTTGTGGGTACTGGATAGCAGAAAAGTGTTTTTGAGAGTTTTTGGTGAAGCATTACCTCAAAATCTTTCAAAGAAAATCTATTTTCTTATTGCACCTCTTGAAGAGTAACAGCTTCAGTTTTCTTCAGCTAATGGACCAAATAAATGGTCATCCACACCAAGAATACTTATGATAATCACAATAATGAATGAGCATCCACTCTGATTAATGATACTGTTCTGTAAGCGGCGGTGCCAGGAACACGCTGCTCGCTCCAGATGTGTCGGCAGCTCAGGAAAAATCAATATTGATGAGCTGTTACTGCTGAACGTTTAGCAGAGAAACAAAAAGAAAACCACAAGGATATGGTTTCACGTAACTCGTCAAGGACAAGGGGAGTTAGAAGAATCCAACACTCTGTTAAGAGAGTTTTTGTCTTTTGAAGACAACTTTTATTCAAACTTTTGTCTGAGCCAAAATCAGTTTGATGGGATCCTGGCAATTGTCAAAGAGAACATCAGTAACAAATTTCACAGATCAGCATCAAAAAATTATGTTTTTATGTGTAATATTACTTTATATACACATGTTTTATGAGTTGTATGCTAAATGTTATACATTCAGGTGGATTCTGATTGGTTGTGAGTGTTTCTGTCGTCATCAAATCACACTGAAAGTGATCCCAACAATAACGTTCACCACTGCTGCTGTTGTTACAGTTGTGGCGTTAGATATTGGTGTTAGAAAAATACTTAAAACAATATATTTCTAGTTATTGTTATATTTTTCATTCTTGTTCTGCACGGCTTCTGGGAAAGTAAAAACATTTGGATCCAAAACCGTGGCCGAGATCTGCTTGAACCTGGTTTGAATTAGGCAAAGTTCTGTTAAATCACCTGTCATGGTGTTTCCTCCTTTGTACGGCAGGTTGGCAACGGCATCCAGCAGCGACTCCTTGGTCATGTGGGCGTTCAGGTGCCATTCGGTCTTTGGGTCTCCACTGTACTGAGCCAGACCTACAGAAAACACACAGCAATGTGTTTAAAAAAAAAGATGCACCAACCAAAAACTGTAATGGTAGTAGTACCTATCATAATTAGTAATAGTAAGAAGTAATATTACATATAGTAACTAGATACAGTAATTAGATTACATGTAGTAATGGCAGTGAAAATATTACCAATCTGGACTCTTTGAGGGCTGATGTCGAACACGCTGACCATGCGAGCGATGAAGTTGCGGATGGTTTTGAAGTTGATGCGGCCGATACTCCAGGAGCCGTCGACCAGCAGCACAATGTCGGCCATGGCTGCGGTCTTACACTGAGTGTCTGCAGAGAGACGGGTAGTGTGAGCGAGCGAGACACCTGGTACACCGCGGACACCTGCCACGAGTGTCCGCTCAGGTTTACATGAACCGTGTGAGGTGAACGTGTGGGGAAAGTGGAAAAGAGTGAGGGGGAAGAGAGAAGTGAGGAGCAGGAGTACATCGCAAAACTTTCACAATCACAAGATGTTTACACAGCAGAATGTTTTACACAAAGTTATGTAACACAAATAATTCACAATTGTATGACAGCTGTCATTTCTGGATGAGCTGCTCTCTCTTCTAAGCCTTTTTTTTTTTTTGGAATATTTTCACCATTTTACCTTGCTGTCAGAAAGCCTTTTCTGACGGGAAACTACAGTTATATAAACCAAATACTGCTCTCTCCAAAGCCACCAGACTCCTTTAATAAAACAGTAGTTTTACCTCGCAGAACAGAGGAGTTGTTGGTCTACCACTGCCTTGATCAGTTGGTTTGTTTGTCTTATTGTGTGACTTTGGTGAGTCCAAACTACCCTTTAAAAACACAAAAGTCACACAAAAACACAAACAAACTAACAGATCGAGGCAGTGGTAGACCAGCAATCCCCGTGTTATGCGAGGTAAATTTACTATTTCTATCAAAGAAGTTTGGTGGCAGAAATAACGAGAGTTTTAACGTCAGTTTCCCATCGCAAAAGACTGTCTGAAGGCGAACATATCATATGAGATGAGTGTGTGTGGGAAAGTGAGGAGCAGGAGTACATCACAAACTCTCACAATCACAAGATGTTTACACAGCAGAATGTTTTACACAGCGTTATGTAACACAAATAATTCACACTCGTAACACATTGTGCAACAGCTGTCATTTCTGGATTAGCTGCTCTCTCTTCTGGGCCCTTTTTTTTCTCTCATCGCTGTCTTCCAGCACAGCGAGTCGTTTGTGTTTTTACATCCAGCGGAGAATCAGCCTTGTGGTCTTTTCTGGCCGACCCTGAGGCTGTGACACCTCCAGCGGCCTCTCTGACACTCTGATATATGAGGCCTCCTGCTCCCAAAAGTGACTGCACATTCCTGCTCCAGGCACCTGTAGGGGTGAAAAATGGCCGCTCGTCCTCTTTTTCTAGGACGACACACCCGGCCGATGCCGAGCGTTTAAAAACCAGGCCCCTGTGTGTGCAATTGAAAACAGGTTATGAGACAATCGATTTAATTTTTTGTGTGTTCTTTTTCAGCAGGCCGCAGAAACAGATGCTTGATGCTAAGAGGAACCGAGTCGGATGCCTGGCCGCAGTCTGTTTGAGTTATACCACCGCCGGTAAACAACATGCTCATGTGTCCCTCCGACATTCATTAATAAAAACAGATGTCATAAACAGAGGCAGCTTTAAGAGGCATCTAATACGCTGCAGACGACTGCTGGATCCAGTGTCTCCGAGTTAAGAGTCTCAGCAAATAAATATCCAGCTCAGTCTGACTGTGGAGATAAATCACTGGTGCAGAAACCTGCAGACATTCTGACTTGGGTTGTTTGTGCACTCAGGTCTTAAACCCTGAAATTAAATTATCTTTCAATCCAAAATCAATATTCTGATGTTTTTAACTGACAGTGTCAACATGAGGTTAGCTTCTTGTGTTTCAAATTGCGATTGCGATATGCGATACAATTAGTGGAAATGATCAGTTTTGCATCACAATTTTCACGTTCACTGAGAAAAAAAAACTATTAAAATCATGATGATGTGATATTTGTTGAGGTCTGAACCAAACAAACATGTTTTCTTTCAGCTGGAGAACAAGATTTTTTGGCCAGGTCATCTCTGCAGCACTACAGTACCTCATTATTAGGCTGTTTTCGCACACATTTTTCCTTTTTCCAAAAATTGCAATTTACACCTGGCCACGGCAGAACGTAAACATTGGTTTACATGCACGGTTGCAATTCAGTTCATGACGCAAGTCCATAGCTACGTGCCTCGATGGATGATAGCACTAAAGTGGAGTACAAACATAAAATAATATATAAATTAAAATGGTCCAGTTAATGCACAGACTTATTCAATGAGTAGATTAGTCTTGGTTTACTTTTTTCAGTTTTCAGTCACAGTCTGGTTTGGTTCGAAGCTCGTAGCTCTGGCCGTCACCAT
>JAJHUR010113190.1:3486-14340 GCA_027495735.1 Lutjanus campechanus | reverse complement strand
CAAATAAAAACTAAATTTGATTAAATATCTACAACCCCATCCATCACAGTGAAGTTATTAATTAAGTAATTAATACCACACAACCTCTGTCACAAGATTTCTTACAAATGTTATGGCCCTGACATACATTTAAATAACCTTGTGATTACTGAAGATGAAACTGTGTTTGGAAAACTGTAATTGGAGGTAGGGGTATCATGATATACCAGTATTGCTGATAACTAATTTTAAAAAATAAAATATTGATATAATGTTTATAATACACATATGATAATATCATGTAAATAATAGGGCTGTGTAATGGCAAGAATCTGGCAATTCTTTTTAAAATCTAAATTTGTCTAAATCTGTCAAAGTACTTTCTTATGCAGTGAAAACATCTGGGATCTGCATTTGTGTTTATCACCGTCCCTGTAACATCAAACATCACAGCACTGCAGTCTGAGCAAGACGTGTTTACTTGTTCCTGTCTCAGTTTACGCCGTCATGTTTAAGTGGAAGAGTCAAATGATTGAAGATAGATTACAACACTGCCTCAAGTCTTTGTATGTAAACTATTAATTCAAAATCAATAGTTTTCGCAAATCGAGACACTATCACAAAATATAATATTACTATACTCAATAGTATCAATATTTTCTTACACCCCTAGTTAATAATCTAGTGCCTTTAAAGCATACTTTATGCTCTTAAATTATGTTTCTTTTTTGTTCTTGCTCCCCCATACACACCCTTTCACTACCCATTAAGTGTAATTGCATTTTTCTAGGCTTTTATACAGATATAATGTCAGACTCTCTCTCCACCTCCCTACACTTATTTTTTATTTAATAATTTAATAATAATATTTAGTAATTCATTTGCCAAAAAAGAGACAAAATGCACAATAAACACAATTACAGATGAATCTAACTTAAAGTGTTATATAGATACATTCTTTCCAAATTTTCTGTAGATATCATAATAATGTCAATATTGATGATGTGTTGTCTTCCTTCATTTCTATTAATGAGACATAAACAGTGGAGTTTATTGCCAGATCCACTTGGAAATAATAGAAATCTGCATGTGAAATAGAGTCACGTTTCCCTGTCATTCAGTGTAATTACTGTGTAAACGACTTTCTTTACAGTAGGTCTGATGACAGAGTTTGTAGAGCAGTAGTGAGAGTTGTCAGAGCTAAAGGGACCTGATCATTAATTAACTGAGCAGCCACTCTGTTTCTGGGTGGTTCAGCGAGTTCACTGCCTGTCTCGAAAAGCAACGGAAGTTTCTAATCGAACAAACACACACACACTGGACCCTACTGTAATCAGTCCTGCTACACAGGTGGCTCTCACACACCAGCATGCACACACACAAACCTGCCAACTTGTCACAAAGTCTGTGCATATACAGTTGAGACATGCACACATTTCAACCTATAGCTCCATAGTCCCTCATGAATGGTCTGGCTGCAGTTTGTCCAGTTTTTTTCATTTTCATTTCATTTATAATGTATAACTCAGGTGAGGGCATCCATCTCTTCTCAGACAAGCACCTCCTCAGGTGTGTTTGAATAATTCAGTGGGCCCTCCCTTTCCTCTGTGTGTGGATTGATCCACACTTTGTCTATTTGTTATTTGTGTTTGTAGCTCAGTAGGCCACCTTTCCCAAACTCACTCCCCTTACTCCATCCCCTCATATTTACTCAGTTTCCTCTAAATCAACATTTCTCCACAACCCTCTCCTCTCCTCGGTTTGTCTTTTCTCTTCTCATGGTCATTTTTCCTTTTTCTCCAGTCCTGACCATTCCCTCATGTCTTCCTTCTGATATTCTAAGACCAATACTGGGGCACTTCACAATACAAGTGTGTTTGATAGTTTTCTAAAAAGGGAATAAAAATGACAAGATATTACTCTCAACAGCTTGTTTAACTTAATTCAAGTGGTCTGTGGCCAAACAAGTCTGCTGTGGGTATAAGCACTAAATATTTATACTGAGATATAATATTTAGATATAATGGTAGTTAGACAATGTTGGTCTTAATTTTAGTCTGAAATTTCGCAACTTCTCTTTCAGTTTTACCTCCCAATGAGGTTATTTTTTTCGATGCCAGAAAAACTATTTTGGTGCAAATTTCATGAAACCTGGTGGAGGGGGTGTAGCATGGGCCACAGAAGAACCCCCTAAATTTTGGAGTGGATCCGAATCACGGGGCAGATACACAAATTATTTTTCAGTTTTGTTAAAATTACAAGGGAGGTAATTCGGTCTTGGTGGAATAAATACCATACATCTTAAATTAGTAGTAAATTGTGGCAAAACAGCCAAATGTAGCAATATGTTGACTCCATATCACAGTTTACATTCAGGTGTAACAGTAATCCTCCAACTATTCATTTAGTTGCTCAAACTTAATACAGAAAGCAGTCATTGGTCTGGGGATACAGATTTTAAATAATAAATTGATATTTTTAGGCTATTCCGCGCTATACTGTGTATATCTCAATATACTAATTTCCTCTAAAATTACATTCTGTTGTGGCTGGGCGAGACTAAATCAAGTATCACAATATTTTTGACCAAATACCTTGATCAATATTGCAGTATTGCAGAGATGACGATTGGTGCTTTCAGAAAATACCAACACAATAAGATTTTTGATAAAAAATGATCAGTAGTATGGAAATTATGACTAAGTGAGTTAAGGCAAGAACAGAACTGACTGTAAAGTTCAGATCAGTGTTACTTTACTGTAATGCAGCCTTTAAAACCAGGAAGATAACAACTGTAATGATGATTTTTTCTCAATCTAAAGTGTCTGTGGCTGTAATCCAACTTACTACAGTCTTACTCACGTCTAAATGGGAATTTTCTGCAACAAACTCCACCAGAGATATGAAAGAAAAATGTTTGAATTTTATGCTTCACAAGAACGAGCAATAATAGTGACCATGAAGTTTGCAATTGCAGATTTGCATATTGTGAAAGAGTGGACTGTTGGCCTTGCGGTGGTCTGTGCTCTTCCAGTACACTTCTAGGTTTTCTGTTTAATTTGAAGCTGTGTTGAGCTTCCAGTGTAGCTTGAAGCTTCCTCACAACCTGTCAAATACAGCTTAAAGTATTTACTGATATTGAACTTGCCCTTGGCTGGTCTGTCAACACCTAAGGAAAGAGATTTTGTGTTCTTTTTGTTTTGCCCATGACTTTATTTTTTTTTACTTCAGTTCCCCAGCTGCTGTACATCTCTCTTTCATGCTACATTTCATAATTTGATTCTGTTTTGAAATCAGAAATACTGATAAATGTAGCTTTTCAAGTATTGGTGTTGATCAGCTGCAGACTTAAGCTGCAAGGTTAAGTCTGCCTCAACAGTTTTTTAATTTACTATGAAAGTTATTTACTAACTCTGTGCTGGTTTGTCTTTGTTCTCTCCTTCAGGCTTACTCTGTTTACGATGAGGAGATTGGTTACTGCCAGGGACAATCCTTCTTGGCTGCTGTGCTGCTGCTGCACGTGAGTATCACATATCAGCTGGTAAAAAATCCTCGCTTTTCAAACAATTTCAAGAGCTGAGATGGTCTGTTTTGTTTTCATTTGACATCGGTATCTTTGTGACATTCTACAATGCAGAAGATTCGCATTGGATTACCTTGAATGTCTCGGAGCTTTGTCTGTAGTATGCTCAGTGTATGATCTGATGTCCCTGATATTCTGTTAATGCACTGGAACAGTTTGAGAAATATTTCAGGTTCAAGGGTGGATACTGGCATTTTATTGGATAAATAATGTATGAAATGTTCTTGTTCGTCTGCCACCCCTAGAGTGACTTACCTTAAAATGCTCCTACAGTTCAGGGATGTATCAACACTGCCACCTAGTGGACAAACAACATTAACGTCTTCATAGATTCAACTCAATTCAAAATACATACATACATATGTGTGTCCCTCAGGGGGTAATTCAGGGCATGCATGTGTGCAAAAAGAATTACACATAGACTTTCAACACAAACTATTATTTGCTAGTCAAAGCTACTAGAGAAAATGAGTTTGATGTTGATGATTTGTTCAGAATATTAATTATATATATCATGTATGTATAATATTATATTATACATATAGGATACATGTACAGTGTTTGTACACTGTATATACAGTATATATACATATATATTATGTATACTCTTGGCTAATTTTGTGGATAATTAACTAATTCCTTTGTGTCTATATGCTGTTGGTTTATGTCTATTGTGGAATCTTCGCCTTGTTGGATTTTGATGTTGCCTTCCCTTCCTTACATAATTAATAAATAATTGATCACCCACAAGAAAGAAGTTCACAAACAATTTACACACACATAACAAAGTAATCCAAAAATGCAAATATGACATCTTGGAGGACATACACAAGGACTATGGTATCTAATGACTCTATAGATATTTAGATGGGAAAGCTGTGAAGTAAATTGTCATATTAGCCTCATCTAAAGCCTTAATGATTTGAATATATATGGTTATGATTATTAAATCTCTTGCTCTTCTTCTTCAGATGCCGGAGGAGCAAGCTTTCAGTGTTCTGGTCAAGATCATGTTTGATTACGGGCTCAGGGACCTTTTCAAGCAAAACTTTGAAGATCTGCATTGCAAGTTCTTCCAGCTTGAGAGACTCATGCAGGTGTGTATTCTCTATTTGCAGGCCTTTTTTTCTGAACGTAAACTATAGCAGTGCTCCTCTTCACTGTTGACAAAAAAAATTGGTGTATTTACTGATTAGTCTACTGCTACTTTTTGTCGTTTCTTTTACCTTGTTATGTCTGTCTGACATTTGCTTTTTCTCTGTCTGAAACAGGAATATATACCAGACCTGTACAACCATTTCCTGAATGTGGGTCTGGAGGCTCATATGTACGCCTCTCAGTGGTTCCTCACCCTCTTCACAGCCAAGTTCCCTCTTTACATGGTCTTCCATATCATTGACCTGCTACTGTGTGAGGTTTGTAACAAAATAATGCAACTAAACTGGCTGCAATTCACACGTTCTTTGAAAGACAGATTAAAAAAAATTTTTTTTTTGCTATTTATGTACACACATCATCCCATACTGACAAATATATTTTTTGGCATATAAACAAAGACAAGTAATGAAATACAGTACTCCCAGGTATCTCTTTCTTATGTCTGTCTGTGATGTCTCTAGAAGTTTACTGACTGATTTGTTGACTGTGGCAAGTTTAAACCCCCAAAGAGCTGAAACAAGAACAATACTTAAGTTTGAAGTGAAGTGTAAAGTAAAAGAAGTTTAAACCTTGAACATTCTTCCAGGAGCTGCCTGTCAGGCCAGAGTCAGTAAAAATATGATCCACTTTAAGAACTCAGAGACTATGGGGAAAAGAATTTCATGTCTGATGAGACAAAAATAGTTTTTTGACCTGAATGTTAAGCTCTACAGTACATCTAGTGAAAACCATGTCCCATTCATCACCTGAATATTACCATTGCTATGGTGATATATGGCACCATGATGTTGTAATGATGCAGCACAGCTGCAGAAACTGGGAGACTGTTCCAAGATTTAGGACATGATGGACAGACCCAGATACAGAGAGGAGAACCTGCTTCAAATTACACAGAGCCTCAGACTTAAGGTGAAGAACCAGTGTGAGAACTGAACGTCTGTGGAGGGATCTTAAGTTTGTAGTTAAATAATCTGCAAGAAGAGTATGAGACATTGAAACTGCAGCGCTAAAATAATAGTTAAAATTAGTTTGGATATTTCTCTTTTTATTTTTGATTTGTCTTGTCATTATTAAGTATTGTGTCTCCATTAACAGCAACATGTTTTTCCCCAAAAACCTTTATTGATTTTTTTTAGACACTGACAACAGTCAGCACAACACAGACTGTATGAAGCGAATTAGTACATTTCCTGAACAGTACCAAACCTGAACCCAGCTCAGGTCATGAGACACATAAAAGGAACGAAGGGAGGGGGGAAAGGAGAGAAAGAACAAAAAAGGGGGTCAGAAAAGGATACATACCGCATACACAAGGAGTTAGAAGACAGACAATTTAGGGAGGGTTGTTCAATCCTCTTCCTCGTCTGGAGATGTTCAGAAGGTCAATACAGTCCAAAAAATGTTCCAGGTTTCTTGGAAAGTTTTTATCGAGCCCTTGAGGGAGACTCTTGAGTTCAATATTATGTAGAACTAAGTAACTTAATACATTGATCGTGTGCTAGAGGAGAAGTGTGCTTCCGTTTCTTTGGAATCAAATGTCTGGCCAATGAAGTTGTGAAAGCCTGAGATCACTGAGAGGCAACAGGGACGCCAGCATGAGGTGGAGCGCCAAAGATGGCAGATTAAGGCAAAAGGGGTTAATGACCACATCATCAGCCTGATTTATAGTTTCAAACATGTTTGATCAGAAATGTATTGACTTGGTGCAAGTCCAAAACAAGAGAATGTGATTAGCAGGGGATTGTTTGCACCGATTATAGACATCACAGACGTAAGGATACAGTGTAGAAGAGTGGGACACATGGAGGAGGAATCAGCCATATTTAGCAGCAACAAATATTTTAAAGTAAGTCAATTACAAAACAAAAAGACTCCCACACACTGTCTTCGTCACTTGAAATCAGAGATTTAATAAGAACATCAGGTAAATAAACTGATGAAGGTTGTTGTACCAAAACACTATTCTCATTAAATCTCTAATTGCGAGTGACTTAGACAGTGTGTGGGAGTCTTTTTGTTTTGTATTGTCGACCTATGGTCTTCTCCTACACACCTGTCGATCTACAGGTGTGGAAAGGTTTTGCTCTTTGAAAGCAAGTCAGTTACACTACAAAAATATACAGTTTGGCCTTGTCCACATACATATGCACTCAGCTAGAATATTCACTTTTATACACATATTTTACATGCATTTTTACTTTTCTTCCTACAGTACAGACCGTGAATCTAAACATTTGTCTTCATTTTCAGGGGATCAGTGTGATCTTCAATGTAGCCTTGGCACTTCTGAAGGTAAGGTAGACCACACAAATGTGAATGCAGACAGACATGCACACACACAAAACACAGACAACTATACAACTACAGCACAAGAAGAAATCGAAACGCACAGCAAGTGTCCAAAGAAAATCACACCATGGAAAGATTTTACACATCTGCACATGTGAACAGGTGCAGACACAAGCCAGGTGTCACCCCCACTGCTCTGTGCTGAAAAAGTGCACAATTTCTGGTTACTTAAAAGCCAGTTTTTTATCATATCCATTTTGTTTTTACAATTCAGAAAATTGAGTGTCATGCTGCGTCATGTTTCAAAAAATGAAATAAGTATCTGTCCAACCGCTCTAGCTTTTGTAAATGTGTGCCTGTTGTGTTCCCTTCCTCCTTCTCCTCAGACATCAAAAGACGATCTGATCCAAACAGACTTTGAAGGTGCACTCAAATTCTTCCGTGTCCCAGTTCCGAAGAGGTACCGTTCAGAGGAAAATGCAAAGAAACTAATGGAGCTGGCCTGTAGCATGAAGGTGAGTTCAGAGTAAAAAGTCTCTGTTCACTGTTAACATGCAGTAGGTACAGTAGGCATGTTCTGTCTGAGTTAAAGGTCTTTAAAATGTTTAGAAACCCCCAACCAGCAACTGTTTTTTAATATTGGAAACAGAAATCTCATGAAAAAACAGTCAATATACCTGCTAATCAGAGAAAGTTAAAATGTAATGGATTGAATGAATGAATGAAACCTCTTTGTTGTCCAGCAATGCTACTGTGATACCACTAGGGGCCACTTTTGAACCTTAAATCAGGTTTAACAGATGCAATAAACACACACACACACACAGACCTCTCTTTTTCCATCTCTGTCTCCTAAACACACACACGCTCACACCTGTGTCCTGACCTGTTTTGAACAGCCTGGCCTAGTTTAGAGGGCTTGACTTTGAAGGTAACTTTGGGCCGAGATATTTATTAGCACAAACTCTGTAAAGGAGCCAGCATGGAGAGAGATTTCAGTTTTTTTGGCTCTCAGTTAGACGGGAGGGTCGACGCAGAAGATGCATAGAGAGCTCCTCCGACAGAGAAATATCTAGTGGAACTAAAACAGAGGCAGCTTGACTGGTTGTGCAGTCTTAAAGATGTTTCACTACTCATCTTGGAAGCATCAGTTCTGAACATAAATTATGAGTTTGGGCTGATGAGGCCTCTCAGATGGGTGGGAACCCACTGAAAAACCACATGTTTTTTGCGTGCTTACTTTGACTTGCATATATTCTTCATGTGATTATTAAGCTCAGCTGTGCTTGTGTTTCAAGTAGTTTTTTGTTCCCTTTTGAATGAAATACCTTCATGCGGTTACAAAGAAGCATACTGCCCCACTATTTTCTGCGTTCTGTCTTAAAGGTAGAGTTCTGATTACTTGATGGTGAGTTGTATGAGGTACTTGTCAAAAGTCAGTGTATTAACTACAGTAGATGGCGGTTAGGAGAAGCAGAGAGAGACTACAGCACAGGAGCTAAACAATGAACTGCTATAGACGAGGTCAGCAATAAAATGTATTTTAGACACTTAAAAAGGTCCACCTAAAAGAAAAATCAACATCAGTCTAAGCGTGTGCTATATTTGAAATATTTTCACAGCTTAACTTTGCCGTCAGATATTCTTTTCTAATGTGAAACTACCATTGTATAAGAAAAAAATACTCCAGGGGCAAAATCAGCAATTTTATCTTGCAGGCCATGGGACTGACTGGAGACACTGGAGTCACACAATAACACAAGCAAACTTACAGATTCCTTTTCCCATTGGAAAAGGCGGCCTGAAAGTTAAGCTTCCTACACTTGCTGCTTCTCTGAACTGCAGGCGTGTTGGCTACCATCTACTGTAGGTAATACACCTATAATTGACAAGTACCTCAGACAACCCCACTTCAAATAATCCGAACTATTCCTTTAACCCCTTTAAGTTATTTCCAGCTCATTATTTGGAAAAAGAAAATAATTCCAAGAAGTCATTTGGTCAGTTGTCCTCAGTGAGTACCTGCAATGTTGGAGCTGGAAATTAAATCTGAGGCAAGGTAGGCTAATCTGAAGCTTGGATGTCGCTATAGAGGGATTAACTGACCAGATTACTGGTGCCCTCAGTGACTGATGATACGGCCTTCTGATTGGAGCACAAATCTCTCTGGGTTGCCAGGTGCTCTAACTTTATTGCCAACTTTAAACTCTTATTTGTGCTGTATCTCAGGCTTGTTTTAAATATTATTTTAAAACATTTTGGATTATTACTCTCAAATGACCTGCCTGGGGATGTATCCATGTACATTTTGATACTAAAAAAGGCACAAAATGATGCAGAGCTATATTGTTTGATTTTTCTTTAAAACTATTTTATCAGAAGGTGACATCACATATTCTGGTCCTTCACCCTTTGACCTCTTGCCTCTGTCGTCCCGTGCTTCATCACCTCCATGGTGGAATTAGCACAAAACTGTAAAAGCAGACTGAGGATTACAGTGATCCTATCTTAAGAAGATGAAAGGAAAAGGTTGTTCTGTGTCTGTGTGGGTTGTAGTAGCTGGTATTAGGAGAAAAACTCTTTAAACTACTTTACTTAGTAACTGTGGTCAAAGGTCATAATAATTTTAATATTTTTTAGGTGAATATGTGATAAAGTCAGTCATAAACTACAGTCCAGTCACAAAATGTATTCAGGAGACAATGTTGGGGTCAAACTGCGGTCATTTATGTTGTTTCTGTGTGTAGATTTAACACTTACTTTCTCTTCTTGTCTGCCAACCTTTTGACTTCTAAAGATAATATATGCAAATTGCCCACGGAATTGAAATGAAAATCATGTGTTTTGCTTCCTTTCTCCTTTATATCTGCCTTATTAGTGCTCCACTTTCTATCTAGTACATATGAGTATGTATGTGTGGGTATTTATATACAGTATACATGTTTTGTGTTGCAGCAGCAATGAAGAGAGGTTTTTTGGTTCAGAAGAGCAGAGAACAATCAGCAAATCACCTGAGAGCGAGCAGGTGGTTTTACAACACGCCTCTTTTAGCTGCTTAAAAAAAGCAATACTGATGGTACTGCACAGGTAATTTGCTAATTTATAACTGATCCAGGACTTGTAAGATGAGATATATCTTGTATTGCTGTACTCGAAAGAGCCGTGGTTGCTCTGTGTTCCTAATTGCTACACCGAGAAGTAACTAATGGAGCACCAGCTGTCAGTCAAGGCTACAAGAAAAAGCAGGGAGGAAAAAAAGAAGGAGAAAGGAGATGGATGAGGCAACTCCTGCTCTGAATGACCTCATGTACTTTTTCTTCTTTGTTGTCTGTCTCCCATTTACAGAGCAGAATGTGCCACCAAATACACTCTGAGAGCATGCACACACACACACACACACAGAGACACACTTAGAGCAGGACAACATATGGGCCATGCTGTCCCAGTTCTGCCAGCATCATTAGGTGATGAGTGCTGGGAGAATTTGGACCATCTAATTTACTGCAGTAAAATACTGAACCTGCACACAAAGACAAAGGTGTACTGATGCTGCAGTTGTAACTAGATGAACTTAAAATACACAGAATGGACAAACAGGTGTTGTGCGCAATGTTGGCTCTCGCTTTCGTGTTGAAAAGCAGGCACACAGTGTTAATGGTATGGTAGCTGTCTCTTTTAAAGAGGCCAATGTTAGACAGCAGCGGGGCAGTGAAAGGCCTGTTGATGAGATTGCCTAAATGCAGTGCAGTGTGTGTGGAGACTGGAACTGTTGGCATGAATGTGACTGTAAGTGTGTGTGTGTGTTTAAGTAGGACACTGTTTCAGGTGATCAGAGGTGTATCTCT
>JAJHUR010113185.1:1954-30794 GCA_027495735.1 Lutjanus campechanus | reverse complement strand
GCATGGAACAAAAACAACATGCAAAATGACTGATATCACATCGCCTGTTGATCAGTGAATTTACTAAATCAGATTTAAGGACTTTTTGAATTTAAAACACTTTTTTAGTGAAATCCAAAGATTCAAAAGAGCTCTTGTGTTATCCCTGATTAGTGGGATTGAAGTACTTTCATTCTTTCTCAAAAACATGTTACGGCTTCATTTTACTCACAAGAACATTCACTGAACGAAGAGCTGTAGTGTAAAAATAATGATATTTAATTTAGAATACTACTGCTGCTGCACTGATCCAGTTTGTCTTGTGGACTATTAAAGTTTAACTGATCTCACCTCTTCAGCTGCTGGGTTTCTAGCCGCCAGCAGGGTTTTGCCCATCTCGATACACTCCAGGGTGCTCCGGCTGCGAGCCTCCACTTCGCTCTTCAGACTCTGGTGATAGTTCATCAGCACCTCAACTGAGGACACGTCCCTGAAGGAAACACGGGGTTTTTAACACTACTGGTTACCACATGTATCTCCACGTGGACATAACAGGAATCAGATCTTTAGAAGTAACGGAGTTGTTGATAATGAGAAAAATATCACAGCATCAATTATCCGTTCTCTTCTTTACCAAGTTTTGGTTAAGATGGCTTGATATTTATCTATTTATAGGATAGAAGCAGTCTTATTCTTGTAAATAAATAAAAAAACTGGGATGAGTAACAGCTAACATTTGGTAAATATCATTGTTGATGCTGTGAGCTGTTTTAAAGAGTCCTGCTGTTGGCTAATTACGACCTTTGGAGTGAGAATTTCTTCTCCCCTCCCAGAATATCAAAGACTGCTTGAAGCTCAGCTATTTCAGACTGTTTACTGGTAATTTTACTGTATAATATCTACTAATAAAGGTCATTTTCAACCTTATTTTGATCCAGAATCAGACACAAACTGAGGGTCAACACCACACAACAATATGTGAAAGGTCAAATCCTATTTGGTATAAAACGTACAGGAAGCTGTAACTAAAACTCCACCCACTCTGGTCATTGTAGTTTTTGTATTATCTTGTGAACGCTGTACATGCTTTATAACTAGGGCTGAAAGATTTTGAATTGCAATTGCAATTATTTTGACCGATATTGCAAGATGACCTGCAGTATTAGTGGGAGTGATAATGTTTTCATTGAAAAACACTGAATAATGAATACATTTATTATGAGATGTAATTTTTGAAGGATCTGTACCAAACAAAGATATTTTCTTAGGTCGGTTTCACACCAGAGCTGTTTGGTCCGCTTTAAACGGACCAGAGTTCGTTTCCTCGGATAGTCCGCTTCGTTTGGGCAGGTGTGAAAGCTCATCCGAACTCTGGTGCGGACCAAACAAGTGAACTCTGGTCCGCCTAAAAACGTGGGTCTCGGTTCGCTTGCAAGTGAACCCTGGTTCGGTTCGTATGCAGTGTGAAGCTCACCGGACCAAACACAGGACCAAATATACGTAGTGACGCTATACACAGTGCGTACGAATAAATTCAATGGTAAATTATGCGAATTTAACAAATTATTTTCTATAGGTTTACTAAAATCATGTATTCTGTGCTAAAATACAACGTATCTCATCTGTATTTATAATATAGCTTGTATCTCTTACAGCTCATTAGTCCTTACGTGAATGTTTACTGTTGCTATGGCATTAGCAGTTGCTAGCAACAATAACCCATAAATTCACAATTTGGCATATTTAAACAAAATCAAATCACAGCTACCAACAGTCACAGTCCTTAAACTCTGAGCTCATATGTTGTCACATGTTAGATCGCCAAAGTTAGAAAAATAACAGAATCAATCTCACAAGCTACGATAGCATTATAGGAACAGCTGCGTTCACTACGTTGTAGCATTCACTAAAATAATGTGGCCAAGCATGAGGGATTTCCCCTCCTACTTTGTCCAATCAACGAGCGCCCCTTTCAACTACGTGATGCTGCTCAGAAAGTTTGGTGCGCTTCAGAAATCACAGTGTGAAAGCAGAACCGAAACAAGTGATAAATGCAACAATGTTGCGACTTTCAGCTCCCCAATCGAACCGAGTCCACTTGGTCAGGTGTGAAAACGACCTTAGAGTTTAACCCCAATAGCTCCCCATTTTCCTTCAAAATCTCGTCCTTTACAGATATTCCCATAAAAAGGCTGGTGTGTCTGATATAAGGTCTGCTCTTCTTAAATTAGTCTCTTGTCCTGCCTTTTAACTGCTGATACAACATTGAGCCTTTTTCACCCCTGGTCGGTGTGCATGTCTGTCCATTTCCTGAGTTGGGTAGCTGCTCTTCCATATGTTTGAGTTTTTAAGTTGTAAAATGTGGATGCAGCATTAGTACAATCCTTTAAACCATTAAAATAATGATTTAACTGACTTGTTTTCAGGGTTAATGCTAATAAATCACTTTTCTAACTAATCTAAACCATGCTGTGTGGACAGAAACTAACAGTTACAACCTAATACTATATATCACAAATTACGTGTGAGCAAAAATTGGGTTAATAAAATGTTAACAACCAGACATTTATTCCGCGATGTTTCTGCATATATGACATCATTTTCCCCGGCCACATTCCTCCCCCTGCCCCTCACCATGTCTGGAAACTTTGCCGTTCAGTGGGCCTTCATTCATCAAGTTTAAGATAACCTTGACTCCTGCACGTCTTTGTAATTCATCTCAAAGTGAGCGTGTTCAGACAGAGAACCAAGAATGAGTTCTGTTTGATCACAGCATTGATGACGACCTGCAGGCATACAGACAGCGCTTGCCGGGTGTTACATCATATACAGAATGGTTCTGACCAATGGCAGAGCGGGAGCCAGACACACACCAGACGGACGCCAGAGAAGTGGATTTTACTGCAGGAGTGTTTTTATGGACATACTTTATAGTTACTGATACTTTATTCTTCTACAGTGAGAAGTTGTCAGTTTTGGAAACCATTGTACCTGACCGGAATCCAATATCAACTCTGGTTCTGTCCTCAGAGAAAAAAAACAAAGTGCAAACTTTTTAAAACACTTTTTTAAGTCTTCAGAGGTCAAGTATCTCACGCTCAAAAGATTTAATGACTGAGGCTGTGTCTGAAATATCAAATAATTGGACAAACAGTGTGGACGCGAACAGTCTGCTTTTGTTTCTCTTAACTTCCTTCCTACCATAGTCCCATTTTTTGTGTTTTTTAGGGATGGATAGTTGTTCTCTACAGGGAGACAGCAGGTCAACAGGATATGCCAAATACAAGTGTTATACATCATCTGAAAGCTGGACCCTGAGATTAATTTGAGATGCAGCTCAGCACTGTCAGGTTTTTTTTTTCTAGTCATAAATATATGATTGAATATGTGAACAGGACTCAGAACATTATGATGAAGTATATGATGCCTGTTCCCATGATGCTCATCATGCCTCATAAGCTGTTAGTGGTTTTTGGCCTGATACCATTTATTACACAGATTTGGTATATAATTTCAGCATTTCTGATCACTAGATAATTCATGAAACTGTCAAAAATCCTTTTAAAATATCCATTCAGTGATTTACAGTAGGATTAAAAAGAACTGACATGGTGGACCGGTAGCTCAGTTGGTGGAGCCTTTTCCTTCCCACACTTCCAGCTGTCCTTTTCATTAAAAAAGAAAAAAAAAAAAATTTTTAAAAAGTTGATATTTGTAGATTTAGATAAGATAATTTTAGCATTTTTCACCAAGCACTTCTGGAGATTGCTTAGACACTCCCTTATTGTCAATAAACTGTATGTAGGAGAGCCACCCATCCTCTGAATGCTCCAGGTCTCTGGTTTGTGGTTGTGAAGTTTCATGCGGCTGTGAGTATCCCAGAGGTCACTATAGGTCATTTTATACAGTGAGGTCAAGTCTCAAAAAATGGTCTCACTACAATGACATGGTTACTATGAGCACTAACATCATCACACATGAATCCAACTGGGCTCTCAGTCTCAGCTTTCCAGTCAGACCCAAATTATGCAATTTCAGTTCTGTTTAGGGACCCCAGTGTTCAGGAGTATTCAGATAGAATAGGGGAAAACTGTATGGTGTGTGGCCAAAATTGCATGGGGTTAACAATGACCACAGTCCTTCCCAAAACCAAAGGGTAGTTTTAAGAATATTTGCGGCTTAACAAAATACTCATGTCACATGCATGGTGTGGTTTGCTGTGTTCAGTAACTGTGTAGTAGTATTGATTTGATCAAGGCAGTTAGTGGTAGCAAGTCTGTTATGTGACTAAATGTGTGAAACAAAAGTCAACGTTGAGTTATTTTTAAAATTTGAGTTAATTAAAGGAGAAATCTGTAACATTTAGTGTAATAAATCATAAAATGGCCATAATGTGTCATCAGAGATCATCGAGGAAACATTAAGTTGAAATACTGGCTTCACTTGATATGAACACTACAGCTGCAGTGTCCTTTCCATTCTAGACCTGAGTAACTGTTTTGTGTGTCTGTTTCACATTAATCAGAGTTTAAATTAATGCTGAATTTTGATGATTGTCTCTTTATGCAGTGTAAGAAATCATTAATAATCTTTTAAGTCGTCGCTTGTTTTTGTCAATTTAGGATGTTGCTCACATCCTGCGCTCCTGCAGCCTGCCTGTCTCTGCTAGGGATGTCATGATACCAGAAATTTAGTAGTCGATACCAGTACTGGTGAATTTCCGCAATTTTTGATACCTAATTCAATACCACGGTAAAGACAAAAACAATCATAAAATTCAGCCATTGTTGTTTTTCTTTGCCACCTGAAATAGAAACTCTTTTGTGCTTGGAGGACAAAAGACTGAGGGGGAGATTTTCTGAGCCTGACACAAATCACTCTCAAGAGAACTGATTGCCATGTCTGGAAAGTAATGCAAAGTGATTTCTGCTCAGACTAAGTCCGTTTCTTTCTCTCCCTATTTTCTCTTCATATTATATATTATAACAGTTCATTTGAACAGAATAGTAGTTCACATCTGTAGGTCTATACTGTATTTTTTAGCCTGGTGGTCAGATCTACTTTATAGAAAAAGAATTGCAAAGTTTCACGATTTAACCTATTTTGTTGCGCTTTGAGCACCAATCAGCTGAGCTGACAGAGCACACTGGATGCGCTGCTGTGTGCATCACGACAGAGAGAGTAGAGGAGGGTAGAAGGACGACTATCACAAACAGTCTTTCTGGGAGTCATTAATTCTTACTCCGACCACTGCTTTGTCACTTGAGTTGTAACCCATGGTATTTTCTTGAAAGTCAGTCTGAACCCACCCACCCTGTGGTTTGATCTGCACATCACTACTTTTTCTTTTAGATGAGTGGAAGTGCAGCTGTTGCTGAAGCTGCACATGTTGCTGTCTTACACATTGTAACTGTCTTGCTTCCCCTGTGAGTTTCCTCAGCACACACACACATTCAGCTCTCAGACTGTATGCAGTACTTCTATTATGATGCCAGAACCCAGAACACAATATCATGAATCACAATACACAACATGTGCCTATGGCTGCCCAGCTTGTCCAGCACATGTACTCCAGTCCGTTCTGTTTAACGGAAAACTCCTCGAGGCAGAGTTCCTCATCTTTGTCTGGGCAGCAGTCATCTGAGGGCCACGTGCTGCATGAAAAGGGGAGAGATGCAATCAGGAGAAACCAGCAGCAGCTGTGCCAATCAACTCACCTGACACTACTCTCTACTACTACTACTACTACTACTACACTACTCTCCCCCCACATCTCTCCACTGCAGCTGACTGCTAACCACCCCCACACACACACATAGTTTTTGTTGTTCAGTGCTGGTAGAAGTCCAGAAGAACTGCATCTACAGTATGTCCAGTAAAAAACAAACACTGACTTAAGTCACACGATTGAGATAACATACTGAAGGTGCACTTTTTGTCTTTTAGGGTTGAGGATGTGTTGTAGAACTTAAATTGGGCCCGAAAAGTTGAGCCCAAAAAGGCCCAAGCACGACAAAATTATCTCCAAGCTCAACCCGGACCTGTCCCTCATTAGCATTGTTCTTGCCCGAACCAAACAGTTGGAGTTTTCAGTGACAGCTACAGTACATGGGGGGAATTTGAATTGGCAACAACAAAACTGGGGAGAAGAATAAGAAAAAAAATACTACTACTATTGATAATGATAATAATAATGATAATAAATAATAATAATAATAATAATAATAATAATAATAATAATAATAATAATACAGCCCAAACCCGACTTAAGCCCATGAAATATGTGAGAAATACAGCCTGACCCGAACCAAACCCACTGGGTCCTGTGGGGTTCGGGCACAGATCTCACAGATCTCAAGCCCTGATGTGTTGGTTTCTACAGTAGCCCAGAATGGACAAAACAAACACTGGCTCTGGATGGTACATTTTGCAAGTTTAGTGGGGACTGCACATGTTTAGAAATGGAGGGTGAGGGGAGGTGTTTGCAATCTGCAAGCTCACTTTTAAATCCCACTAAATCTTTCTTTGACACTGCTGTGGAATTTCACTCTGGATCGTGTTGCTGCTGACACTGAATACCTCACACTAAATATTGTAATTAGTGATACAGAGTCAGCATCCTCAGGCTGAAACTGCCCACCTCTGACAAATATGATGAAGAAATTACACAAACAGCTGTGTAGACACAAATATGATGCAGCTGTAAAAATCATGTCTTGTCCAACCTCACACAACTAATTGCTGTGGTTCCATTAAATTAGCTGGAACTCACGAGGATATGGAGGATTCTGCACTGAGGGACAATTCAAAGTCCTTTCCAATTATTTACTGCTGCCTGGGGACTTCATAAGCAGGTGATGAAAGCAATTACTCATAATGAAGATAAAGTAGGTCTTCGACATCCCATCATCTAATGAAGCCAGATTGAGCTCCATTTCAAATTAACATGAACATGGTGAGGCTTTTATGTTGAAATGTTCCTTTGGTCCACTCGTCAAAAGTTTGAAAGTGACTGTGTGCTGATGCCAGTGAGGTGTAAAAACCCTGGAGGCTTCTGGGAGCATTTTCTTGCTAATCCTGTGTTTTTAAAGTTAGCCAAGCGGAACGGTTATTGTTGGATATGGGAGGAAAACAAAGAAATCAATAGCACTCTGCCTGTTTTTACCTTACCATGGCAGAAAATAAAACCTGATCACCGAAAGCAATGATTTTGCAGTAGAAAGTAGCAACACTAATTGAATGCATAATGAATTGTCTCATGTCTGTTTCCAACTGTTTCTTTTCCTTTTCCTCAGCACGCCTAATTAACTTGCTTTGTTGAGTTTTTGTGAGTATTGATCTCCAGATCAGGGACATTTTTTTTTCACTGGAGGCTTCTATTCACAGACACAAGTCAATAAGAGACATTTACAGGTTTATACCTCCACCATCAAACATTAACATGAAGAACACTTTCTAAAACACTGAATGAGTTGATCCGTGGAAAAGACACTGACATCAATGAGACGCAGTCGAAACAGATCCAACTGAATGTGAGACAGAGACGAGAGCTGTTTCTCTACACTCACACTGATACTGAGACAGAAGAGAAGAAGCTCCAGCACACTGTAAGTAGCACCCAGCCAGGAAAATTTGCTTCCCAACGTGTCCTGAGAACATTTGTTCTGGGAACGTTTATTGAACATTCCTGCATAATGTCCTGTATGTTAAAAGGGCATGTCCCAGAACGTTCTGGAACATTACTGGAAGATTACTGGAACATTTTCTTATATGTTAAAATGTGTCCAGAACAGTCTGGGAAGGTTGGGTGAATGTTACAGCAAGGTTACTTGAACTTTCCCCTTGAAATGGAAAGTCTTTCTGATGTACAACAATGTTATGGTTGTGCTACTGGAGGATTCTTGGAGGGTTTGCTGCGTGTTTCTGGAGGGTAATTTGAACGTTTCTCCTCCCTCAAAGTTATTCTTGGAAGTCTGTCTTTTGTGAAACTAATGTTGTGGTTACATTTCCAGAATATTCTGGGAAAGTTAGTTGAATATTCCAGTAGGGTTACTCCTCAACATTCACTGGAGGCTAAGATTGTAAGTTTGCCTTACATAAACCAATGTTGTGGTTTTGTTCCCAGTGTATTCTGCAAAGGTTTGTTGAATGCTGCCCTCAACGTTCCTTACGTGTTACAACAGCAAGTTTTTTTTTACTTTAACATTCTGTACATTTCCACAAAATCATCAGAATGTTGTAGGTTCTGGGAATGTTTATTAAAATGGTGAGTTTTTCTCATGTAAAACCAACACTACCAGGGCGTTCTAGGAAGGTTACCGAAACATTTCCCCTTAATGTTCCCTAGATGTTAAACTGTCAAGTTTTTCCTTTGAAAAACTTTGAGGGAGCTACTGGCTGCAGCATCTAAATGCTCAGCTGTTACTATGGGCAGTTGTCATTGTTTGAGTTTTTGTGCTGGTTATTGTTTTATTTTAATGTTCCTGCCTTTTTGTTTATCTTTTACTTCCTGTCTTTGTCTGTTATCCCACTCTTTTGATTTCTGATTGTTTCCACCTGCCTCTAATTGGTCCTTTGTGTATTTAGTGAGTGTATGTTCCCTCTGTCAGTTGTGTGATTGTCTGTCTATCCCCAGTTGTGGGTCTGTTCTCTAGTGTTCCTTGTGTGTGCTCCTGGTTTTCTTTTGGATTATTTCTTTGTTGTTTTGTGGACACTCTTTCATTTGGATTTCCTTTGTTGGACTTGATTTCACCTGGACTTCCATCCACCCTTTTCTATTTTGTGTTCCATGCCAGTAAGTTAATTAAAGTTTTATTGTCTTGTATCCTGTCTGGATTTGTTGGTCCTCCCCTGAACTACTGTGACAGCAGTGGTGGAATCAATCAATATGCATGAGTATGAAAGCATTTACAGGGCAGGTAAGTGTTTTTAAAATATTGTGGCAGTACAATAGAAAGATATGAGCCTGCAACCAGTGAGGCAGAAATGATAAAATGTGATATTGCTGCCAGAGAAAGAATTTCATGGTGACCAGCAGCCAGGCCTGTCATCACAGTGAGGTTGGCGTTTTTGGATTTATTATAGTTTGTTGTTTGGTGGATGTGCTGCACAGAATGCTGTTGCAATCACTGTGATGTGGTAAATGTTAGGGTGAACATTTCAGCAGCTGAGAAGGAGGGAGGGGCAATGGAGAATGTTTTTAAGATGAAAATAGACAGTTTTTGTAATGTGATTAACATGGGGTTTGAAGGCGAGGGTTTGATTGAAGTTGATACCAGGGTTGTGGACGTGTGTGGGAATGCAGAGTGAAAAATCATGGCAGGATTTGATTGGTGGCTGATTTTCAGATTCGGATTTCAGATTCTCCGTCCAAGATTTTACATCTGAGAGGCAAAATAGTTTCATCTGACAATGTTGTAACAACGGCTGGAGAACTGAGAGTACTATTTCTATATAGTCTGTGGAAAGGAAAAAGGGAGGTTATCTTCTAAACACATTATACATGTTGAAAAATAGTTGGAGAAAACATGTGAAAAGACTGAGATGATATATCTGTTATATATCTGGTGACACTTCCTTCTCAAGACTTCAGGACATGACAGGGAGGGAGGGGGAGACAGGTGGGCTGCATCAACACAGCAGTTATGAACTGCTTAGTGTGTGTGACACATTCAGGGCCCCTTTCCCAGAGCCTCCTCAGCACTACGTGCATCGTAAGCTGTACCTTAAGGTCTCCCTTTAGCTTACAGGCTGTTTCCCAGAGTCTCCATAGCTTATCTTTAGTGATGCGCTCTGTTCCTCCTGTCAGCTTCATTAGGCCAGCATTATCATTTTCAAATGAACAGTTGCAGTATAGTTCACATCTAGCCTACTTGTGCAAATTACATCATCAGTTTAAAATATACTTCACTTAAATGAATTATGAAAACAATGTTTCTGTGCAGAACACATCATGAGAATGTTGTCATCTAATCTGTCTACTCTTATCATGATGGTAGCCTAATAAAATATACAACCTATCCATAACACCAATCCATTATATGAAAAATTGTGCAATTTTATTTATTTATTTATGTAATAGAGCTAACTGAGGATCTGGCTTTTCTGACTGTGTGGTTAGTTCAGTAGCCTGAACCCCAGACTGACCCTGAGAGCTCAACACTGCCAGCAGAGAAGCACAGTGCTGACAGAGAACACATGTGGGGACACACACACTGCAATAAAAATGGATATGTTGTTTCAGGTGTTCAGCTTTACTTTAGTAGTCATAACTTCCTTTGCTGTAATATTAGAGTGAGGTAAAATGATTATGTTAAAACATCGCTTATGAGCCTTTATAAGTGATCAATTGATGCATGCACCGCGATGAAAGACAGCCTGCAACTAACAATGTAATGTAGCAGCTCACCTGCTGAAGAACTATCTAGGAAAAACTCGCAGGAAAAGAAGTTCCCTTCTTAAGGTATACCTTAGAAACCTTAGGAGAACACTTAAGTACATCAAAACTGGGAACCGCAGCCCAGTACGATTCAGCAGAGTGAGACAGGCTCAGTGAGTAAACCCTTGCGTGTTCCGTTGCAGCTGACTCGCAACTGGATGAGAACGGCTCGCTTGAGGAAGTGATTCAGTTCAGCTTGTTCAAGATCCATTCTTTCAAATGAAACATTTGTGAATGACAGAACACCACTGAAAACGTCCAATAAACCTGCTAGATGGAGCGTCCATGTTTCAGGTCTGTCTCAGGTCGTAGTGGTGTTTGACAGTGGAGACAGCAGAGCAGAAACACAGTGACTAAGTGCAGAGAGCACTTCCTTTTGATTCACATGTTCAATTTTATTTTCATTTCAGCACTTTAACACAGTCTCAGTCATTCTCTTTCTCACACCCGACTATTTTAGAACAAGGCTTAGTACAGTACCTTCCTTTTCTTTATTATCATTCTGCTTCATATGTAGATCTCATATTTACAAAGACTTTATGTGTCATGTACAGTATCATGGGAGAATGTGATGTGTGTCTAAGAATATAGAGAGAACAGTGCTGTGTGTAGGAAGTCTAAGTAGGTGCATGTGGGAGATTATAGAGGTGTACATGTTTGATTACAAGGTCGATTTATTCATTGTTATACAACACAGACTTGTAAAGCGAGATTAAGATGTATTTCCCTTCTTTGCTAAACTTCTATATAGTAGACTGGTTGATTAAATAAAAAAAAACTTTTTCGCATGCCAGAGTGCTCCTAATGTGATATCCTCAGACTGTTTTTAAAAAAATGTTCCTAAAATACTTCACTAACATCTGGGCAGTAGAAGCAGTAATATGAGTTTTCACATTGGTCAGTTACGTGTCTTTTTTTTTTTATAGCATATTATAAAGACATCTGAAAGTTGGAGCTTTGTTTTTTTCAAAACTGTTTGCACTTTCTAAAAATGCATTGAGGGTTAATGAGCATTTGTGCTCAGTGTAAGTGATGCAGAGGCTCCGCTGCTGTCTGACAAACACAGGATGGTGAATGTGCTCTGAACCGTCCTTTATTGAATAATGCTGCAGAGCCTTCAGCTCGGTAGCACTCACAAATGTACCTAACGCTCATTCTCCACTAACATCACCGGCTGACTGCAGCGCCCGGCTGTCTGCTTATCTCTGCCTGATGTGAAGATGTGAACAGCATTCATGTTCTCTCAAGCATTGAATTGAGTTTTTAGCTGGGATTTTTCTTCACACAGAGTATGGCAAGGCTCAATTTAATTTGATTTTGTATGTACAGTATTCACTTTGTTGTTACTGTAATAAGAAAATGTGCAGGTATCAAATGGAAAGAAGCAATAGTGTGCCTGTCCAATTCTGTCTCTCAGAACAGATTGTTTAGGAAAAAAAACGTGTTTAATCAAAAAATATTACATGAGATATTGTCTAGTATGCATGGACTTATTATAAGACATTAGGCCCCTGGGTACAAATGTGTTAAAGGCCTCCCAAACCTCTTACATAAGAGGAAGATCCTGGCTGAGAGAGACTCTGAGGTCCTTTTAGGTCTTTTTGCAGTGGTTTTGTGTGTCTTTGACGTCATTTTGAATCTCTTTCATGTCATTTTGAGTCTGTCTGGAGGCATTAGTGTGTTTCTGTGGCTGCATTGCAGTTGTTTGTTGACTTACCAACAAGAAACATCTTATCTTATCGTAGTTAGTATTTTAAGTGGCTAAGATAAAGACAAGCCTTTATTGTCTGCCTCAGGAGACATTTGTCTTGGACATTTAAAGTGAGCACTTTTAATTTGTAATTGACTTTTGCTAAAACATTTGCTGGGCTATCACAAATCTATCTTATCGACCAATTCAAATTCATCAATTCATTGGCCAAAATGGGAAATACAGTAAAAAGGTTTCTGTCTAAACCAATTGAAAGGTGCCAGATTTTCCAAAAGCAATGAACAATACTTCAAATTAAAATGATTATGATCAGATCATTGAGTTTTCATAAATGCCTGACAAATCAAATATGACACAAACAAAATATTATATTATATATAGATATATATATTTTGCCTAAAGGTCCGATAAACACTTCAATTAAAAACATAATTCTCTGGAATTTATTTTATGTGTCAGGCTTTACAAGGTTAAGGTTTAAGTTGAGGATATTTGTGTTTTACCCGTCATGGCTTCATCATGTTGTATTTGTGGAGATGTTTGGTGTAATGTCATGTCACAGTGGTGCCCACCTTGCTGCACCTGCAGAAAAATATTGCCAATCCCTCTACCCAACTTAATGTAATCATGTTTGGCCATGCTAGCAGCTTGGTTCTAGGGATTAATGCTCGTCTGCCTCTACACAACTTTAGTCCAGACTGCAAAATCTCAACAGCTATTGACTGATAGGAATATATATAGCCCCTTTTACACTGGACAAAAAACAAAACACTCACACCTGCTAACATCTGGCTTTTTTCTTCAATGGGAAAAGTGCAATCGGCATTCACTCTCCAGTCAAATGACTCTGCAGCAGACACGGGTATTCATCGTCTCCAGCTCCAATCAGCAGAAATGTAAACACAACACCTGGTTGGACACACTATTCTCAACCCTTTTCAGTGCGACAATGAAGGCTTGTCGCCTCTTTTGCTCCTTTTCCATCCACATGTGCTGCTTAACTTGACTCAGTTTGACTCACTGCACGGCAGAGTTTGCACCTGCTTGAAGGTGTAAATTCATTGAAGAAGCGCTCGTCTTTAGTCAGAACGGTGGATAAAATTTTACTTCCTGTAAATTCTTCACAATAAAAGTCACACAGATAATTCTTTCTCTCTGTTCTCCTGCACACACACGAGCTGAGTGTCAGTGCACATCAGGGAAAAAAAGCAGTGGGAAAAGGGCCAGTCAGCTATTTTTAGCAGTTTCACCTGCATTTAAAAAAAACATGAATACATGCACTAATTTTGGTATAAAATTGTATTAGTTGATCATCCCTGACATTTGACTTCAGCACCACCATGGGGCTGATGGTTTTGGTTCAGAGTGAAATGTCTCACTCCTCCCAGTTACATTTTATGGGTAAGAGATGTAAACAGCATTTGAAACTCAGATTAAAACCTTGTGTGCTAATAAATTTGTGTGTCACCACACAAATATAATATAAAGCTTCCACACTTTACTCTTAAGTCCTCAAAAAGAAATTGTACCTCCATTGTACCTCTGTCCTCAGGCTGTGGAACTCCTTAATATATCCTCCACACTCATAAAAATACATTTATTTTTATGATTCATAATAATTCATAATGGGACACCTGAACACCTGCATGCATGTCTTTTTTTTCCCCAAAGGTGGAAGTAACTCATTCCAAATACTCAAATTACTGTAATTAAGTAGTTTTTGAGTACTTGTACTGTTAAGAGTAGATTTTCAAGTCTGTTCTTTTACTCGTACTTAAGTATGCATTACAAGATGTAATCTACTTAGTTACTTTTAATACCATAGTTGAACACTGAGTACAATCCAGATCCAAAGTTTGGAGAGGTGACTGTGTCATCAATGGTTAAAAGTAACTAATACTAGTAGTTAGTAGTAGTAGCAGTAGTCGTTTTTGCGATGAATACTTAGAACTTTTACTTAAGTATTTTTCTGACACCACTACTTTTACTTGTAGCTGAGCAATATTTTAGCAACGTAACAGACTTGTACTTGAGTACAGGTTTTCAGAAGTCTTTCAACACTGCTTTTCAGTGACTTCTAACTTGGAAACACCAATAAAACAGCATCAATAGGAAACTCCTGAGTTACAAACAGAAACACTGATGTACATGGAGAAGGCCGGTGTCCACTGGTGATAATAAAAACTATAATATAGAGAAGCAATTACAGAATGTAAGTACATAGGGTTTGAGGCTGCTTACCACAATGTCTTGATAGAAAGATGCAATCTTACCTCAGTGTGCTTATTTGAAGGGAGTGTATTTCTAAGAGCCACCGCTGTCCTCTGATTGGACCACAGAGAGCAGGCCCTGCTCCAAAAGAATCCCACTTTAATACCCTTTGGCTGTGGTTCAAGTGAAGCAAAGCTCACAGTAATGGCCACTGGCTGTGAATAGAGTGAACTAGCTCCAGCTTTATGTCCACTGGCTCTGTTACAGCTGTTCAATAGCCAATCACACAGATGCTGATGCACAAACGAGGTACGACTCTTGCTGAGCACGTGTGTGTTTGTCCACCTCCAGAATCCACATTACATGGTTTCACACTGCTCAGAGCAATAATGGAAACGCAGAGAATAAGCGGTGAATGTTAAACACCTGTGAACAGCGAAACCCACAGCATCCACCGTGAGCTAGGTAAGTGTAATTGGTGCAGTCAATAGGGAGGACTGCCAAACTTTTAGCTCATTAGCCCAACTCCCGACCACTGAGGCCTCCAGACTTGGAGCAGTGCTTTCTGACACTAAAGTTGGAATCTTAATGAAGTCAGGGGCCTCTAATTGTCTCACAGCTGACCTTAAGGTCAGTTCAGCTCTCTGAATTAATGCTAAACTTTCTTCATAGATTGCTGCAGTTTATTTTGTTTGTGTTTTGGTGGTCACACTGTAGAAATAAACCATTTGTTTTGCCTTGAAAGAAGTTTTATAATGATTCCAAACAAACAATCTTTTTATGAAGACAGAGTGGAAGCACTGCTGGGTCTCTCTGTTGGTTTGTTCAGGGTTTTTTTGCTTATTCTACAGGTGACAGCCTCACTGCATTTACCTTGTAAGACAGCTGGATTTGCGAGCTCATGAGATCACATGAGAATCCATCTTTCCAGGCTCCAAGCTATCCATCTGTGTCCCCACCAGAGGTGGTGCAAGCCAATCAGCATTCTCTGAGGGACTACTGGCAGTTATGGGTGGGATCTCAGGTGCGCCAACAGCAAGGAACACCCATAGAAACAACTCCTGAAGAGGTCAGTGTAGATACTGTAATAGCATCACTTATATCAGAACTGAAGCGTATTTCTTTATTGAAAGAAGAGCAAAGAGTGACACTGAAGGCTTTTATCAATGGAAAAGAAGTTTTTGCCTTTCTACCGGCTGGCTTTGGCTTCGGTTTGGGGAGTTGATCTGATTGGTTGAAGTTAGCCTGTGTTGGATGTGACAGATGGTTCATCCAATCACCTGCCAAGTGTTTTTATGCAAGCGCCCACTCTTTTACTAACAGTTTTTGTGAACAGCTTTCCAGGTGGTCCTGTGTAACAAACTAACACTCCAAGGCACACTGTAAGGTTTGCATAAAATTAAAATGCCCTTAATTTACATGGCAAAAAGAGTTTGAAATGACCAATGTGTATTGACCAACACAGGTCTTCATCAGGGTCAATCAGGACTAACTTGCAGATCTGTGCTGTGTTATACTAAAGAGTTGAGTGGGAGGGTAGGTACAAGCCGATTGGTCAAACACCAAGTGATACATCATTAAAATAAAAGGGGACAAATAGAGAGGAGAAAAATAGAAAAAAAGAGGAAGAGATATAGATCAAATAAAATAAGTAAAAGAAAAGTACAAAAAGTTGCACTTTTTTCTATCTTATCTCAGTCAGCACCTTGAAGTGTTAGACACACAGCAAGTTTTCATCATTTATGTTCACATCAGACGATAAAATACCAGTACCCTTAAAGTGATATTAATACCAATAGAGAGCTCTATTCAACACCTATTTTTGCATCCTGTCAATTGCGTCATGCTTTACTCAGTCCCTCCAAGATTTTGCAGCCTTTTCTGGGATTGTTGCAGCCTAAAATGCCTGATTTCACAGCAGTTTTTTTCTAAAACAATTGCCATGTAGGTTGTGATGCTTTTAGGCGTTTTTTGCAATGAAATTGGGGAGAAATGCAAAAGAAAGTTGCAATTTCTTGTGTAAACTATTAAAAATCAAGGAGATTAAAACATCACTGTTCTGAGTGTTCTAACTAACCTAACCAAAAACACTCTTTCAAAACACTCTCAAATTACAAAAATGCTAAAAATCTGTAAATGAAGAAGTGCACCTGGGAGGTATTCCACATGGAAGAAAAATCTTTTTGGAGGTCAAACTCAAAAACAGCACAAATTTATAAAAATAAAAGTGCACAGAGCTTTGATAAATGTTAATAACAACAGCAAATGTGTTCTTTTCCCATGACAAAATAAAAAAAAAAAAATATATGAATACAAAAACGAAAAATAAAACAGGACACTGAGTCGGTTGACTGAGATGTACCTGTAAGATGTTGACGTGGGGGACTGCTGTGATTGGTGGAACTCGCAGGAAGCTATGAGGATTGGTCAAATTTGTGAAATAGTTTCAGAGTTTGGACAAAATTGCAAGGTTGCACAGACTTCACAGGGATTTGTTGAACTTGTGTGAATGAGTGCAATATTGCAACTTCCTGGAGGGACTGCTGCTTCACCATGTGATTTATATTCACAGTTTTTTCTAAAATAATACTTGGACATTTTATGAATTTATTTTTATCAGACACCAGAAACATGCAACTGTGATATACTGTATATATAACAGTATATACATATACTGTTTTGGGAGTCATTGACAAACGACCTATTCTGTCGTCAGCTATGAGAACATATTGTTAACCAAACTAAAGGCCTGAATTACTAAAGGTAGCGTGTGTAAACTTAATACCACCCCCAAACAAATGTGCAAACTGATCTACTTACAGTGCACACTGAAGACTGCGTCTTTCAAATGTGCAAGACAGCACGTACTGTCCATTTAGTACATTTGCCTTAATGAATATGGAATTTGGGATGTTTCTACCCTGGTGTGAAAAATACTCGGTGGAGAAAATGCAAATAGGTTCATTTAGCACACGCATTGCAATTTATCAAGCCTGTAAATAATTTGTGGTGACTGTGACTGCGTCTGTATTTAATACGATTGAAAGGAAGGTGTTAATCGTCCCAGCGGTGTGCACAGATGGCTGCTGTTACCGTGGCGAAGAGGAGACAATCTGATTTAAAGTTATTTCTCATGAGCTGGATGCATTAATTTTTATTTTCATTTAATGATCATTAATGCTGAAAAACATCATGATTAAACATAAATTTATCGCAGCCTATTTGCAGCCAAACAAAACTGAACATTCACAGCCACTGTAGCCTAAAGAAAATGAACACTGACCTTTATTATGTCTTCCTGTTTCCTTCTTTTCACCAACATTACATTTTTAACTGAGGTTTTTTGTCAGGTGGCGTGTCTCTGCCCCAGTGCGCTCCTGTCTTACATTGCACTGTGTCCAACAGCGCGCACGTCTTATCCCTCTGAGACACTGAGAGACCTCACCTCTGCCTGTACCCCGTCTTTGATCCCACTTACCAGGGCATTTATGACCACTGTCAGACCAGATACAGGCTGACCAGCCGCCTGGTGTGTGCAACAATGGCCTGAGTGTCTCACCTGAGCACCACAGAGGACACAGCTCACACCTCCTGTGCAATGGATTTATTAGTATTACTATTATGATGATTATTATTATTATCAGATAGTTGAAGAGGTTTTATTATAAGCCATTTTTTTTCTTTTTTTCTTTTCCTTTTAAATGTGGAATTTGGAGTTACCCTCAGAGAGAAATTGTATTAATTTGATACAAAATATAAATTTTGACTCAATATTTTCTGTACTGGCCTCTATAAATGCCAAAAAAAAATCCCCCAAACTGCTCAGTTGGTTCTATAGACAAGTACTGCATGTTCTGCCCAGTTGAACTTGAGTACGAAAAATAAGGATGCAAATGAGACCCAAAATAAGGACCCTTACATCACAGAATTGTTTGTGGTCCTCACTTGAACTCAAGCGATAATGAAGCTGAACTTATGGAAATAAATGGTGATTAAGTAAAAAACACTTTGCCTTCCCCCCAGTCCCACTCTCATTCTTTGTCTTTGTCTCAGCATGGCTTCTAGCAGAGAGGGAATTAGAATGCTTGCAAATGGCTTGCTTTACCCCTCACAGCTGTTATGCATGACAGAATCATCCAATGGCAATGCCCTCAGTTGCTAACCCAACAGTCCTCCCGCTCAGACTTGGGTAGGTGGCGCCTATTGTTTTTCTTTCTATTTTATATTTCACAGTCTTTTCCTCATTTCCATATCAGGCTCTCAGCACCCAGCTGTGAAAATATTCCCATAATCCTGCCTTATTATTACTTCCTCAGGTATCATTTTGCCTTGGGTTTCATCTCAGGATTTATTTCGTTAAGCTAATTAAGCTGTCTCCCCGGTGACCCATTTGAAGTTGAGCTTTTAACATCCATGTCTTTGAGGTATCAAATGCAGGTTATTTGAATACAAACACTAAAACTTAAATTCATGAAGGCAGAGTGTATTTCTAGGAGGGAGAGATATCTCTTGACATTATGCCACAAACCTCCTGAAGACTAAATGTATCAAACATTCTAGCTCAGACTCTCAGCATATTACTCAGTAAATGTGTTTGACAAATTAAAAGAGGCAATGACACTGTTTGACTGAAGAACTGACTCAACCCAACGTGCAGGCAGCTGATGACTTCACAACTACATTTACCTCTGATCTTGCAATGGCCTTTCATGTCTGTTTGATGACAAATGAACCTGATTAATCAGTTTCATAGCTCGTGTGTTATCTCAAATGAACTGAGAGGAGTTAGAGGTCATGTGGAGTCTTAAGCAGCAGTGGGAGCTTGTGGCAAAGGACAGGTTATTCAATTTGATGAGTCATATGTGAACCACATTGCAGAGGAAAAAGCCTACCAGCCATCATCATATTCTCGTTACACAAACACCAACCCTATCACACGTTCTGCAAACCCTGAATTACATTCAGTGTTTCTAGCATTAAACACCAAAGTCTTAAAAACAATTTTTGGTAACCTTTTACGTTGAGTCTGATTCCAAGGTGGGTGGTTGAGCTTCAGTATTTGACAACATAGCCAACCCAAAGCTTCAGTGTTGGACAACCTGGACAATCCAAAGCTTTGGTATTTAACGACCAGGCCAACACAAAGCACCCATATTCAAGGACATGGCCAACACAAAGCACCCATATTCAAGGACATGGCCAACACAAAGCACCCATATTCAAGGACATGGCCAACCCAAAGCTTTGGTATTTGATAACCTGGGAATGAGACTAACCAATAAACTATCATTCTCCAGAATTGGCTGGAGCACCTTTAACTGTCAAGTGTGACAAGAAGCAAGTTGCAGTGACATGCATTCAGAACGAATGCACAACATATCCATACACCACCCAACCCCTCCACCCTTAGATTCTGCTTCACAAAAAGACACACTACTTCCTGCATTGGCACTGAACATTCAGACTAAAAGTTTTTATAAGCTAGCAACCCCAGCCAAACTTGTTTCCAATGACCCTGTTTTAAAATAACTCTGCCAGAAATAGTTTTCAGCCAATACACAATGATGAGCATTGACTGAATTAGCTGGCTAGCTGCAGCTGATAGAATCTGCCAATGACAGTTGTCATTTCAGCCAGCTGAGAAGTCGCTTTTGTCTCACTGTCTGAAAAATGCCATCATTTAAAAAATGACTTGCAATCTTTTGTCCTAAATTGGCCATTGAAATTGTGAACTGCATATATGCCATGTGAGAATGGAGAGCTTGCCAGGCATAGAAAAAAATAACTAAGGGGGCCAGAGCCTATCAAGTGTCAACTGCTGAGATCTAGAAACATGGCGAAATTGCAACAGCAAGGTCTTATGGACCAAAAATCACAAACAGTTAACAATCAATCAGTTTGGAAACAAGTCAGCAGTTTATCCAGATTCTCTAATTTATTTATTTATTATTATTAATAATAATTAATGAATTATTTGGAGGTAAACTGAAAGTGAGTTCACTTGTAATATCACTAATATAACCACAATAAGTACAGGAGCTCAAAATTCAAACATGTCTTTAAACTGTGATGGATAATTAAAATGTTCTAACACGTCTAGAAGAGACTGTCTCAAAGTGGAGGCTTTTATCCCCATTTGTACACATCAATGTTGTTTAGCCCTGTGTTTCAGTTATGAAAATGTGGAACAGGTATAAAAGCCTGGGCCCTTATAGACTTGGTTAAGTGACACATTTGACCTAGTTTGTTTGAAGCATACTGAACCAACCAACCACTGAACCTTCAACTTGTCAAATCATCTGAATGCTTTGTCTTAAAGCGATATTCCACTCTTAGATAATCATCCACTCAATATGTACTCGCCTCTATGTCGATGTGAGGATGGGTGAAGATCTTCAGTTCACAAAACAATCCTGGAGTTTCAGCAGAAAACAGGGTTGCAACTAATGGCAGAGAATGGAGACCAAATGTAAATGTAAAAAAAATAACACAAAACAAACACAAAATGTCTCCATCCTGCTTGTGTGGTGTAATCCAAGTGTCCGTGAGCTGCGACATTAAAATTTTACCACAAAAGACATAATTTATGCCATGTTTTTAGCAGAAATGTCAACTGTAGCATGTACTGTAGCAGGTACGATGTAAACATGGCATCAATCTTGCAAAACTTCGTATATGTCTTAATGGACGGACATGTGAAAATATCGTGGACGCTTGGATTACACCACACGAGCAGGATGGAGACATTTCGTGTTTTGTCTTTTTTTTACATTTACATTTGGTCTCCATTCACTGCCATTAGCTGCAACCCTGTTTTCTGCTGAAACTCCAGGATTGTTTTGTGAACTGAAGATCTTCACCCATCATCACATCAGCATAGTGGTGAGTACATATTGAGTGGATTATGATTCTGGGGTGGAGTATCCTTTTAAAATAGTAATTGTCATACTTATGTGTGTTTATATTTGTTCACGTCATTTTCAGTATAATCATCACAGCAATTGGTACTTTCCAACTTCAGTTATTATCACCAGTGAATGCCAAGAACCCATGGTTATTTAATAAAAAGCTCAACTTAAAACTTAAATACCGGAAACTGTAAATGTTAGGCAAAGATAAATATATTTGCAATCTCCTCTATCACTGTCATCTGCAGACATACATAAATAGCTTTTATAGCAGGTATTTCATCACCCTCCTCAGATCTGTAATCTCCTGATTACAGTAATTACAGCATCATTTATTTGCCGGAAACCTGTAATTCTTCAGAAAACATACAGATATTCTCTATCTTTCATTCAAATAATTTTAGAGTCTTTTCTCTTTGCCAGTTCTATCAGATATTAGAGGGAAGGAAAACACTTTGAAGGATGATGAGGTTCTCTATTAAGTAGATGTCAGAAAGCTCAGCAGCTCTCTGTGGACCAAGGGGTGACTTGGATGGCAGCCATTAAAGCAAACCACAGAGGGGAGCAGAGCATACGAGATCTAAGAGGCACTTTCAGAGGCTGGGAGGCAGGGTGGTCTAATTGGTTAGAACGACCGTCTCTCAGCCAGGGGTTAAAGTCTGTGTGTTGGCAAGTAGCTATCTGACAGAACTGCCCTGAAGAAACAAACTGAATTCCCACCAACTCCAGGGATTTGTTCGGAAGCTGTCCTGAACCTCTGACTTCCCTTTGGAGGTGGAAATGAAGAAAGAGTCCTTTTGTGGATTTTCTTTATTTCCCTATGGCATAAGTTGCATCAGTCCCACTGCAACCACTTCTGCCACTGTTGTGGATGTGCATCGGAAAAATACATCCAGAGAAAGATATAGGTAGCTTTATGATAAATCATTTCTGTTACTGTCTGGAATTATTTGTATAATCTAAAAATGAGATAAGGCATCAAACATCAACTTAAATGAGCCCAGTATCCCTGTAATTGCATTTGTATTGGGCAATTCTTTAATGCCTGATTTATGTCCAACACCAATATTCAGAGCCAACGTTGGAATTATTATGCTCTTTATGTTGCAAAGCAGAAAGTAAGGGTGTGCAGATGAGGGTGGTGAATTCCATGGTAAGCAGAGCTAAATGTATTGAAAATCAGAAATGCATACCTCACAGAGGGAGACATAAGTAAATGCTAGTAAATGCTGTGTCATGGGTGTCCTCTGAAAGGGGCCAGAAAAGAGCCTTTGACCAAAATGTGTGACCACAGCAGCAGCAAGTCAGCAAGAAGACGATACCAGAGAAAATGATAAGAACGATAAGAAAAGGGCCTGCAGCCAGCTGACTTTTATTTAAACTCAGACAGGAGCCCCGTATTCTGAGAGTGTAGTGTATGGAGATTACAAGTATTTTATTTGCATTAAGTCTCCACACCCTGCCCATCGCTACAATTGGATGTTTTAGTGTAGTCCTCAGACTGGGGTCAGTTATGACCCTGTAGGAGCACCAAGAAGATGATCAAACTCAACGATCTAGAACAAATAAAAGTTGTGACAAGGTGTCCGTAGGTGAACCTGCAGAAAGATCATTACTGGTTTGCCACTCCATCACATGCTGGCCTGGGGTTGCCTCTACATATTAGGCTGCAGCTGGCAGGTCTGCGGTTGGCCTTGTGCTGCAGGTGTTGTGTTTAACGGCTAGTCTGGGACTCTTCCTGACCGGACCTGACCTCTGTATCCACCAATGGTTAATGTAACCCTAATTACGATGTAATAATCCAAGCACAGGTAAGTAATAACTAACATTAATAGCTGGACCAATAACAGAAGATTTTAAGTTTGTGAGAGCCCTTATTTTTGAATACCCAAAAGACACAGGCAACAATGGTTTGAGTTTTGTTTATGGCCACTGGTTATGAAGTAATGACACAATGAAACATACAACAGTTTGTTAAGGGACATTCAATGAAAAATAACAAACTAAAATAATAAAGCCGGCAAAACAAAAGAAAACCCTCTGTTCCTAAAGTCAGTGTTGGGGCCCTTATCTTTTCAATCAGTGTCAGTGTGTTTTATCCTACCACACAATCCGTGAGGGAGGGGGGGGATCAGGAAATCAAGGTTGGACAGTAGTAGTTCGCTGCGGCTCGTCACCCAGCTCACGCTGGGAACCTATGGATCCTGGGATCGGGGAGCAACCTCTGGATCTGGTACTCGGACATCTCTCATGGACTCAGCAGGAAGCACTCCATCAACGGTGGCCCGTGGCTACGACCTCTTTCAAGAACGTCACCAAAAAACCTGACCGCTGGGAATCTATCAATGAGCGTTTCACCTCGCCAGATCGGCGAAAATCATCTGGTCTCTCCAATGCTCAGGTGGATGATGACAGATTTAATCTTTGTATTGATCGGACAGCACCCGAGGCGGCTAGCGTGAAGAATGTCCGTAAACAGGAAGTAGAACTACGCAGCTGATCACCTGGGGCTCCCAGGGTTCACTGATTGGCTAGTTGGGAAGCCTGCTCTACGGAGCCCTTCACAGCAACTTGTAAAATGCAGTACTGGTTGTAACTGTTTTCTTTTTCTTATTTTCTTCATTTGAAACACTTTTAACCCACTTAAATCACTTAAATCATCCTCAATGAATTATTTATTTATTTCACAATAAAAAAATATTTTAAGGATTTTTAATAACCTTTTTAATGAATTGCTTATTTTAAACTTAAATCAACTATATTAAATGGAGAGTTTTAATATTACAGGGATATCATTTTAACACCTGGGCTACACTAACAAACTTGATGTGTTTGTTGTGCTTGCGGGGAGGGGTGGGATTCTAGTTAGGGACACCAGGACGGTCCCACCCCACCCAAAACCCAAGCACTGTGCAGCGGTACCCAACTTTCCCCTGTCCAATGTGGGGAGATGGGAGTTCAGTGATTCTTAGGTTTAGATAAGAAAACTACTTGGCATTGTTGGGAAGCTTCATTTAGTGGTAATAAAACACTTGGTTTTCTCCATGTTTCACATAAACCAATCATGTCCAGATTACAGTATGCTCAAGAACCAAATCATTTACCAATAAAACTTTGGCACACAATGATCTGATGTTTAAAAAACAACTTTGAGGGCATTGTTAGGCTGCAGTTCCACTGCAGTATTTTCAGTTTTGATGGACAGGTCTTGGGATGGGTGTCCGTTTGCTTGAGGGAACAATAAGTCTTGCTCGGTTTGTCCAGTTCAACTTTAGGTGGTGCCTTCACATCCTCTCTGAGATATATCCCCGGCAAGAAGTTCCAGATGGGAGAATGGGAAGAATTACTGGGTGTCGCCAGCATTCACCTTTGCACCTGCACCATTCTGCCATTGCAACTAATAAGGCCAAACTTGCGGCCACCAGCCAACAGGACAAGGTGAAAGTCAAACTTCTCCAGATGGCCAGTCTGCATGGACTAGGAATTTTTTTGTGAATGGACTAATTTTCCATTTGGCTGAACAAACAACAGCTAATCAGCAACACATACAAATAATGTACACATCTGATCAGATAATAAGATTAGGGGCAGAATATTTGGCTGTAAGTATTTGGCAGGCATTAGCTTCTTTGTGATTAGAATCATGGCTGGAAGTTAAGAACAATTCCCTCTGCTCAATTCATCTATTTAGAAGATCCTCTCTCTTATCAGTTGCCTAAACACAGAGTACTAAACAAACTCAGCCAATTTCTCTCTGGAGACTGTGGAAATGAGTCAGGTAACAGGAATGGACCTTATTTAATACCCAATGTCTTTGGAGACAGGGATGGACAATTCATTTTGATCCACAGCAGCCCCGAGGCCTTGGAGTCCCAGTTTCAATTAAAAAGTAATTGCTATTTGTTTGTTATGATCTACACCATTAATTTCAGGCAGCACTGAGAGTTGTCTAACCAGAGTCATGTGATCTGATAGAATTAAGCAACTTGGTGAAATGGAGCTGGACAGCCAGACAGGAGAAAAAAAGAGAACGGCAGCATAACAGGAACAATAAGAGGACCATCACTGTGATGTTATCTTATTTCATACTAAGATCCAGTCTTAGTACAGCAGTCTAGTAGGCTGATAAAGAATAACAGCAGTAGCTCTCAGGCTAATACTGCAACAGACTGAGTTTGTAATAGACAGTTCGTAATAGAAGTGGATCTATGTCATTGTTTTTATGCCATGTCAAAGTCCAAAAGTATATTCAAACTGGTGCACATTTTACTTGATGTTTTTTAGGTAAATTTAAATGTTTTTGCAGTTGCACTAATTTGCCCTAAACACCCATGTACCATTTGGTGCTAACTTAGGGAGTCTATGTATGTGAGTGACATCTCAGCTCAGTCCAGTCTCATTCCCAACTCGTCATATACCAACAATTTCTCAGCAACTCGTGACGCAAACCGTACCTGTTAGAGGCTAAAAGTGATGTACCAGCCTTTTGAAGTGACTTCGATGTAAACCCATCCACGGCTATATAAGATGCTCTGGGCTTTCAATGTAGTATAGTTCCCTTTAGACCCAGAAGTTCAATGAGAATCCTCACTTAAATCAGAGTTTTCCGGCTCAACCCAAACAAACAGTTCCATCTCAAAAAAAGTTTAATTCAACATACAGTGCTTAACAAATTTATTAGACATTGTTTATGTTTCTGTAATGGTTAATACATCAGTATGTAGAAGCTCTTTAAACAAAATGATATTTTTAATGCTAAAATATAATTATTATTGTTATCCATGAATTTTCAAATTTACTGTTTTACAAAAAAACCCAAAAAAAACAACAGAAAAAATAGTAAAGCACATTATTATTTCTTGATTAAGATGTCAGATTATAGTTATTTACTTGCAACAGAAAATTGAGTTTTAGTGGTCTAATGTTATGCTTGATTCATTTCTGACTTCTCAGAGAAGCCCAGTGATTCGGCTCAAATTTGGGTTTAAAAAGGTGAATTCAGTTTGAAATTCCTCATTCCTGTTCAAAATGATACAACATGGAGAGCTCACTGAAAATGAAAGAGTCTGCATTAAAGCAATTCATGATGCTGGATGGTCTCTGAGACAAATAGGGAAAAACAAAGTGTCCTCACAGTGTGGTCAAGTATGCTTGGAGTCCATTGCAGGGACTGATACTTACAAAATACGCCAAGGAAGAGGCAGGAAACGAAAGTTAACTGAAGCAGATGTCAGACACCTCAAGATTTGAAGTAGTAGAGACAGAAAGAAGACCACTGCTGATCTTCAGGCAGAGATAAATGCTTCTAGATCAGAGTCTGAGAAAGTCTCCAGAATGACCAGAAGCAGACGACTGACAGAACAAGGCTTAAAGAGAAGACTAGCTGCTGAGAAGCCATTATTGAGGCCTGCAAACATCCAGAAACGCCTCAGATTTGCCAGAGAGCACAAACACTGGACTGTTGATGACTGGAAGAAGGTACACCGGACGGATGAGTCCAAGTTTGAACTCTTCTGTCAGCATCGTCATGTTTATGGTCGCAGAAAAGCTGGAGAACGTTTTGATGCCAGATGCATTGTGCCCACAGTGAAACACGGTGGAGATTCCATTATGGTATGGGGTTCCATTTGTGGAAACGGTGTGGGCAAATTAGTGAAAATTGACAGTATCATGAACAAGAACGTCTTCCACAACATGTTAGTGCTTCATGGAATCCCTTCTGGACTGAATCTGATTGGTCGTGGGTTCACATACCAACAAGAAAATGACCCCAAGCAGACTTCAAAAGCTGTGCAGAGACTATTTGACCAAGAAAAAGGAATCTGGAGAACTGGAACTGATGGACTGGCCAAGTCAAAGTCCAGATTTGAATCCTATTGAACAAATTTGGGATTTAGTAGGTTCAAAGATTAATCACACAAAAGTTTCATCTAAAGCAAGTCTGTGGGAACAGCTGGAAACTATTTGGAACTCAATAACAAAAGAGACTGTTGAAAAGTACATAAAAACAATGCCAGCAAGAATGCAAGCTGTTATCAAGGCCAAAGGAGGCCATACAAAGTTTTTTGGTTATTATGTGTGAAAAAGGACTATTTATTTCTTTCAGTTTCTTATTTGCCAAATAAATAACAATAACATTTTTAGTTTTAAACAAGTTTTTGAAAGATTTCTAAAATATTTATGTTTTCTCATTTTTATGACAGGTGGTCTAATAAATTTGTTAAGCACTGTATTTCTAAAAACACCTGACAAAACAACAAGTAACACTAAAACTGCTGTAAATAGCTGTGATGGAATAAATCTCAGTCTCCCTAAAAGAAGAGAAACTGGGTCAATTTTATAATGAATATGAACCACAACATTTCTCTCCGTTTCCTTTCTGGGTCAACATTCGGAGTCTGAAAACAACAGATCCTTCAAAGGATAACACTGGGCTTTCAAAATAACAGAGAAATGCTCCACACTTTACTCCACATAGCTATGTTAGAAGATCAAATATATTTTTAGCAGCTTATGAGAAAAATCACTAAATTTATATGTGGGAAAAGTCGTGACCAGGTCAGTCGTTCATACCAACTCTTTGTCACACTTCACCCCGGAGAAAAGCCTCCATCTTGGGCAGGAGGTCCTGTTGTTTACTGATGGGGATTATCTGATGTGATTTCAAACAAAAAACTCACAATGCCTTAGTTGTTTTCCACATCGGTGTTGTAGGTCGTGTTTTTGGCAACTTATGAGAAAAATCACTCAATTCATATGTCGAAAAGTCACAACCCTGTCAGTCATCCGTTCCGACTCTACATCACACTTATCTCAAGACAACAGCGTCTGCCTCAGGTAGTGAGAGCCGGGGAGGTATGGGGTGCCGTTTGTAAAGTTGGTCATGCTGAAAATAACAGCAACATTTTATCACATTTAGCTTCAAATCATGTTTTAAAAAGTGGTGTTAATTTTTGAAAGTCACTTTTTAGCACATTTAACACAATATTTGTTAACTTTGAAAATTTATTAAATAATTAAATATAAATATAAATGTTAAATCTAAATGTTTAATCTAAAAGTTAAATCTAAATGTAAACGTTAAATCTAAATGTTACGCCTAAATGTTAAATCTAAATCCAAATGTTAAATCTAAATGTTTAATCTAAATGTTAAATCTAAATCTAAAAGTTAAATCTAAATCTAAATGTTAAATCTAAATGTTAAGCCTAAATGTTAAATCTAAATCTAAATCTAAATGTTAAATCTAAATGTAAACGTTAAATCTAAATGTTACGCCTAAATGTTAAATCTAAATCTAAATCTAAATCTAAATGTTAAATCTAAATGTTAAATCTAAATGTTTAATCTAAATGTTAAATCTAAATCTAAAAGTTAAATCTAAATGTTACGCCTAAATGTTAAATCTAAAGCTAAATCTAAATGTTAAATCTAAATGTTAAATCTAAATGTTAAATAAAAGTTAAATCTAAATCTAAATGTTAAATCTAAAAGTTAAATCTAAATCTAAAAGTTAAATCTAAATCTAAAAGTTAAATCTAAATGTTTTGGGTGAAACTAAATATTTAGCTAATATGCAAATTCAAGATGCCG
>JAJHUR010113182.1:9430-21266 GCA_027495735.1 Lutjanus campechanus | reverse complement strand
TACAGCCATAAAAGTACTGTGTTGTAACGTCAGAAGGAAGGAAAGAGCTGAATAAAGCCCCGGTCCGGTCCATGTGTTCAACTATCCGCCTCTCCTCCTCTGTGTGTGTGCGAACAGCCCGGACTGCTAGTTACCAGCGCAGAACGAGCCAAGCTAAGGTGCAACGAGACTTAGCTTTATAATCAGCTGCTCCATACCACGGTTAGGTGCTACAAAGCTGAGGAGGTAACACAACACAGGCTGAAGAGTGCACAACTTTCGACAGCCTCAGGTCGGCTACAACTCCTGTATTCAGCACCGTTAACACGCCTGCATCCGTTAGCGACGCGTCGTCTGCAGCCAGCAACGTGAGAAGAAATGGCCTAAACACTTCGTCTGCTCCAAGTAAATTTTTTACTTTATTACCACACAAGCACATACAAAAGTACCGAAAATTGGTACCGTTGAGTACCGATACCGATTCGCAGGTACCGGGTATCGGTACCGTATCGGTTCAAATGTGAACGGTACCCATCCCTACTTGTGGGCATAAGAACTCTACAACAAGCTGTCAGACCAACAGCCTTAATCGCCTTTATAGAAGTATTAGCTAACATGTTAGCTAACAATTGCCTTTTTCACATCTACAGCAGCAGGTAGAGAGAAACATTAGCATTTGTGCAGAACTGTCATTACTAGCTACGACAGCATGTGTGTGTCATCATGGCAAAATTTGGTCCTGGAGACATCTACTGTCATGGTAACTGCCAGAGAACTGGTTTTAGGAACTTTGCCAGGTGTCTATATGTCTGTGGACAGATTTAGTCAACTTGATGATGTCACAGCCGAGCAAGATAGGAATGTAGCTGAGATCAAAATGAAAGCCAAGTGTGAAGATGGGTGTGGTCCAAGCAAAGGTGGGATGGTCATAGCTGGTGTGATTCCATCACTAGAAGGTTTCTAGTTTTAGCTGTGTTTTGGTATCCCTCAAAAAAGGGTTCGTCAGCTTGCTAAATGTTTTTTTTTTTTTACACTGAACAGACTGAGACCGAAATATACGGTGCATTTTTAGAGTGTTAAACCAAATCTACGAGATAAAACAGCCCAAAAAGCTGTATAAAGCTTCTGTGTCACCTTACACAGTGATTTTATTAACTGGTATAATGCATTTTAAATAGGAGAGCTTTAAGCTATCGCAAAACTGACACTAAGAGCTCCTTGATTTTTTAAAAATTTATTTACCAGAAGGTAGAGTAACAACAATCCCCAGTCAAAGCGTCCTTGGGAAATGAATGAATGAAATTTGCTTTAAATAAAAGCAGCATTTGCTTGTGGAAATGTACTAGTTCCTTTGCAGAAAATGTATTCATTTTCCATAGAATATTAACGATACAATTTATGTTTGCTTTTAATTATCTTTTTAGTGAGTTGTGGCTTTTCTAAGATCTTGTTGTTTCATGTGACTGCATGCAATATAAAACCTACCTAATTTTCATCTCAGTTTGAGTTTACAAAAAGTCCTCTAATGTGCAGCTATGTTTGAACTCCAAAAATAGCCTCAATATAGGAACACAAACATGTTTAGTGTTGACAGAAGGGACACATGGGATTCAGAATTTGTCTGCTTCTTGAAAAAGGTGTCTTTGTGTATTTCTGAGAAGATGTCTGAAACCTCTATAAAACACCACGCTAAACTACTTTCAAATGCAGCACTTTCATGTTTTATGTTGTGCCTCATATACACGAGGCAAGGGCATCATTATAGTAGTAGCCACCTTCAGCATCAGGCCAGGTCGATAATATTTCTCGAAAACCATTATGGTTGTGTATTCCCCTGGGGAAGGTCCTACGGTGGAGAAAATAGAAGCAGTGGAATGACGGTATCAAGTGATCTAATCACTTCTGGAGCCAAACCAGATAGTGGAAAGTGATTTCTTGTTCTTTCTGTGTCAGTATGCTAGATACACGATGGAACAAAGATAGCAGTAATGAATTCCTGGCATTCAAAATTCATAATTTCACTTTCTGAATATTGTCAGTTAAGAGTGGCTGTAATTTCTGTATCTGTGAACAGAGTGATCTGCAAGTGCCTGGGCACATACAGTACTTCACACTGCGCAGTTTGTGAGGAAGTAATCAAATGCTACTTATCTTCATCCTCATTATAATAAACAGACATCACAGTCACATATGGTTCTGGTAGACAATGGCCACAGATGGGTGATTAGTTGAAGTGTTCTGAAGGCCATGCTGTTCTTCCACCAATTGATATGGAGCTTGAGGCCCCCAGTGTAAAATGAAGACTGTAATCACAGATCCTTCAGAGCTGTAACTCAACGCTAACGAACACCATCTTTGTACTTCTTAATTTTCTTTGCCAAATGCAGCTAAGCAAGCCCACTTTCAGAAAATGGCGATGCATCTAAAACGTCAGATTTACATATATCACTACTTAACTGACTTCTCGCTGTAGTTCTTTTGCCTTTAATATATTCATATAGCTTCAAAGATGCTGTAAAAATGTCTTAAAGATTTAGAGTCCATTACCTTAGATGTAGCTGGCTGTGTTCTTAATGAATCACTTTGCTTCATACCATCCCGTCCATGCTAATATGGAGCGCAAAGATAGCTGCACCAGGTATCATAAAATGCTGCTTAAAGCAGCTTTCCATCTTGCATTTGGAGAGGTATTAATGGCTTTGTGAATCTTTGGATGATTAGCCCGAGCTGGGATGGACAGCAAGTATTAATCATATGTTTTGATCGTGTGGATTTGAAGAGACTCTCAGCACTGTGCTCGGAGAAGCCTGTGGAGGTCACTAATTGAAGTGGGTGGGGGGTCTACAGAAAGTGTGATCCTCTAACCTGGATCCGAGAGATGTGTTGATGAGTCCTGAAATATACCTTTCATGTATCTGAGCGGGTGTACATGTATATAAGCCTTATATTCAGAAGATCAGGCTCCATCTACAGCTGATTAATACTTTTTTTTTTAATCCAAGCCACATTTCAACAGAAGAATCTCAGGTTTTCCTTAATGTCCCATCAAGGGCAATAAGCAATGTGTAGGGAGGGTAGATTTATTGTCACATAAAGGATAAACCACTAGTGATGGCTATTGCATGTAAATCCATCTGGATTAATGTTCCTCAACTAATGTAAGTACAGAATTAACAGCCTCCCGTCCTCAGAGAGACCTCGCAGCATAAGATGGCTGAAGTGCAAACCTCCCTGTTGCTAGGATTCTCACATTGAGATGGAAAAGCATTTTGCTCTGTCTCGCCTTTTCATTCCAGCCCTGCCATGGTAGGCCTCCTTGGAAACTGGAAAGAGAAGGCAGTGTGCACATGGACAATGATAGCCAGGGAAATAGGGATTTTAAAAAATTGATATTAAATGACACAAGGAAGGATGATGGTGCTATTATCCAGCTCATGTACCCCAAGGAAGTATGTCTGTACTGTTTTATGTCCAATGCCAACATTCAGAGCCAGTGCAGGATATGTTTTACCCCAAAGGTGAAGTGGTGCATATATGCAGGTAATACAGTATGTACACACCTCTGCAGGGTAGTCTACCATATACCTTCATGCCTGAAATTTATCTTTCAGCAAAATCAGACAGTGTTCAGTGTCTTTTTTGGTACCAGTATATGCAGGTTGTTAATTAACAAAAAAGTGTGAAAAAAAAATCCTATTTTGTGTCTCAAGGATTTTTTCTTTTTGCCATGGTATTGAAAAAGTCTTTTTTTTAAAGACTAGTATTGTTTGGAAGTTCTTCAACAACATTACACCAGCAGCTGCAGCATTATGAGGTTGTGTTTTGATGAGGGGTGGAAGGAACTATTAGTAATCTCACAGTACGATGTAAAGATACTCCCTTACAAGTGAATGTTGTGCATTCAAAATGTACATTAAGTATCAAAAGTAAAGTAGCCTTCTCATAATTCAGAAAAATGGCCCCTGTGAGTGTTGTGTTTTATTATTGGATTATTAGTAATCATGCATCAAGCATTTCCCAAGGCTGCTTCAGTCTATCAAAGTCTCTCACTGCCTCCAAATGTGGATATGTTGCACTTTTTCCAGATTAACCAGGAGTAATTGGAAATGAAGATTTATTTTATTTGAAAAGTATAATATAATATGTATTCAAAATTTCTGATAAATTATATCTCCATCTGCATGATAGCTTGTTTTGCTTATAAGAACCAGGGCTGTTGTTTTGATTGACATAGACCAATTGGTTTGTATGCATGCCTCATGAGAGTGGGCGGTCGTAGCTGTCTCGAACTTGCTTTTTTTTTTTATCAAGGTCACCACAATCATTCCCTGACTTGATGTCAGAGTACAGGTACTGTAGAACTGAAGAAATGGTTTGTTGTTGCATTCAGGGGAATTAGGTAACACTTAGGTTTGCAGTTCTGTCACCTTCCAACAGGCCACAACAGATACTGAGTGCGATGTCAGCCGGCCTGAACCCAGCGAACTCGACTCGTCTTCACTTGTCTCTTGAAGTGTCGACTCACTCAAGCAATGTGTGGGAGCCTGACAAGATCCTCTGGTCCGTTGCCAAACTATGCATTGACAGCTCACAGCTCAGCTTTGGTTTCAGCTCTGTTAGAAGCTAAACCAAAATACATTATTGTCGAGACAATGATGGACAAAAACAGAGTTCCTAGTCATGTCTACAGAGGGCCAAATTTCTTGCCTTGATATCTCCTTTCCGCTCTAATCTCTTTCACTTCTTTTTCTGGCCTCTGCTCTCTGACAGGCTGAGATTAGATAAGACCTGCTGTCTTAACATTTGGCAACCAATCAATAAGACAAACAGCAACCTGTGATTGAGACGCTTAACCATCCTTAACCAAATGGTCAAGAGTTTTAGTTCCCTAACCTTAACCATACCCCAACTTTAACCTAGTGTTTCAGCTGTTTAACCCCAACTATACTTTAATCAAAGTTTATTTGTCATAATTGCAATGTTTTCCTAAACCTAACTGCATTGTATTTTCTGTTCACAGATATTCTAAAAAGTGAAAATCTCAAAACATCAGTATTAGGCGAAAAAGTAATTCAACTAGAGCTACAGTGGATTAATCTACTGTTTTCATAATTAAACCATTTAGGTCTGGACAATATATATCGATATTATATCGATATCATGATATGAGGCATCATCTTAGATTTTGAATCTTCTACTGATTTTAAAGGCTGAATTACAGTAAAGTTTGGTAAACTTACCAAACTGTTCTAGTTGTTCTATTATTTGCCTTTACCCACTTAGTCATCATATCCACATTACTGATGATTATTTATCAAAGATCTCATGGTGTTAATATTTTGTGACAGCCCCTACAATATTGTCTCAATACTGATAGAGGTATTTGGTAAAAAAATATTTTGATATTTTGTCTATTTTACCCAACTGTAACTTACAGTAATGCATCTTTCCTGCTTGTTGTACTTAAATATGTTTTGTGCTAGGCTTGACTATGTTGAAAAGAAAACTACATGTTCAAGTTGGTGAAAAGATGTTGCTGGTAGACCTAAAAAAGTGATAAATATTCACATTTGAGATTAGCTAATGTTAACAAAATGCTAGCTAACTAGCTAGCTAATCTACATCAATCATTATCTGGCTAATTAGCTATCATTTTGATGTGACCCTGTCACTGTAACAGGAAAAGGAGAAAGTTGACTGTTCGCTCAACTGTAATTGGAGCACAGGGCAAAAAAAGGGTGGAAGAGTTAATTATTCAGTATTGGCATTCTTACTGGTGATAAGGTTGTATTATTAGACACTTGTGGAGGTGGGGTCAACTGGTAATATAGCAATATACTTGTCTATATGGTATATCTTTGACTGGTAAATGGCTGCATGTATGTAGATATTACATTTATAATTGGATATATCTGTTGTTGCTTTAGATCTTAACCTTTGCACTTTTCCTTATTGTCCAGTAAGCAGAAGCCATTATGGCCAGTTTCACCTACTACAGTCCAGATCTTCTATTAGCTTTAATGAGGGGATTGTAATTGAAAGGGCAGTTAAGCCCATGAAAGCTGTTGGAGGCATGGCACATCCCTGGAAGATACTGACCTTGAATAACCTTCATAAAGTTCCCCAGTAAGAAATAAGCTAATGTGGATTAGTTCCTTTCTGTCTGAAATGCCAATTAAATTAGGAATTAACTTTATTTCTTGCCTGGACTGATTATCAGAGATTTCTTGATCCCCTGATTGGTCTCAACAGCTCTCCCATAACAACAATAAGTGAGTATCATCTAGTTCACTGGCAAATAATTAAGGATTATCCAGCAAGACTGTGTTAATTATGTCTGCAGCGACAACAGGATCAGCCTGATGAGGGGTTCAGTCGTGTCTCCATAATGACCACTGGCATTCGACAGTTGAGAACCAAGGACAATTACATCAAATATGAGCTTATTTTATATATCTGACACTCTGTGCTTATATAGTGTGGTGCATCATTATTGATGTGATGCATTCAGTAATATAAATCACACTTTTCAGACCTCACATGATAATCATGAGCAGTCATTATCACTCATGAATAATATCCACTACATTTTCCGCCCACTGTGAACTTTATCTACTGAGTTCTTCTGACAGATTTGCATTGGCTTTATGTTTGAAGTTCATGGCTTTCTCTCGCACATATGAAGATATAAGGTGTATTGAACTTGCTATTATTACATGCACATGCAAAGTTGAGTATATTTTTTATTTGCTTTTCATGTTATTAACTTTATCAATAGTGGGGTCACACTTTATTTTACAGTACTAATAAGATGTAACAAGCTGTACTTTGTAACAAATAATGTTTTTTTGGGGGGGCATTTTTACCTTTATTGACAGGACAAGCTAGAGAGTAGACAGGAAACAGGGCAGAGAGAGAGGGGGGATGACACACAGCAAAGGGCCACAGGCGGGAGTCGAACCAGTGGCCGCTGCAGAGGACTAACAGCCTCCATACATGGGTCGGACGCTCTACCAACTGAGCTAAACGTCCACCCCCCAAAAATAAGTTCTTTGTTGGAAAGTAGCTATACCCTAATTAGACACCTGCACCCAACGGTACACTAATAAGATGTAACAAGCCGTACTTTGTATCAAATTAGACAAAAATGAGAAAAATTTTTATTATTAGACAGTGTTATGCTTTATTTGATTTTATTAGAGGGTAATTTAAGACACATTATGACAGAACTGTACTGTAAAGTGAAATCACATAACTACTACTTCTAGATCAATGCCTCCTTCTTTGATTAAATCAGTTCATCTGCCTACAGCAGAGATACTCAGCTTGCTTTGCACAGGGGCCACTTTTACAAAATGAGAGGAGGACAGAGGCCAGTTACAGAAGGGGTGAGTGTTTCTGGAGATAAGTAGTATATTGTCGAGTCTAATTCTCAGGTCGTCAGATACTGATGCTTAAGGCTGGGTTGGACTGAGACACTCGACAGAACAATGAGGCTGAACAATCAACGATTTTTCTCCAGGATTGCTTACCCCACCTTTAACAAATAAACATTAATAATAATTAGGGCTGTCAAAATTAACGCGTTAACGCGGATTAATCCATCATCATGATTAATCTGATTAAAAATTTTAACGCAATTAACGCATCTGCAGCGCAGAATGACTCAAAGTCCCTGAAACGTCTCTGGCAACGCATTTCGGGCAGTTTGTCCAAGTGGACTTACCGTCGCGCATGCCGCCGCACATGCACAAATTTGATCCGGTATATATTCATAGATATGTATAATAAAGGCTAGATGTCTTAAGGCGGAGTCTCTAACGGCATCACCGGGTGGCCATCTTACCCCAGGCAAGCTCTCTGGCGGAGTCTGTGGTATGTGAAGGAAGGCGAGTGATCTGCACAAACGTAAATACTCGTATCTTGCTGAAATCTTGACGGATTTACAAACGGTTTGGTTTCTTACAAACGTTATTAACGTGGCTACAATTCTGGATGTTTGACCGGAAGTGTGACTTATCCATAAGTGCAGTGTTACAACTACACCTCTGACATTTATAACAAACCAAACCGTTTGAAAATAGGTAGAAAATTGAGCAAGTTATGGTTATTTAAAAAGTATGCATCACTACAACACAATGTTATGGGTGAGCCAGCTGACTGTGGCAAGATGACCGCCAGTGCGGACGTGCGATTGCATTGGCTGGCAGCGCGGAGGAGACATCTAGCCTTTATATCTATGTATATATTTCCTTCTTTCTTGAGTCTGTTTGCTCAAGCAAAATGAAACGCGATTAATATAGATTAAAAATGAATGATATTTAATAGTGATTAATCGAAATTAATCCACAGTAACCCTGTGATTAATCTGATTAAAAATTTTAATCGTTTGACAGCACTAATAATAATGTTATTTATCTGATAAAATGAATAAACATTAGTTCATCTTTTGAAATTCTTTTTACTGTTAACTTTTTAACACTATATTAACTTGGTACAAGGATTGGCAGATAAATCAGATATTTTACTGCGTTTGATAATTGCAATTTCATTTTAGTTTATACAAAGTTAGTTAGTTTACCTGCTTAAACAACGTTAAACATGGCAGGAACCTCCTCCATCATGCAATCACTAAAATATTTGAATGAGGGACAAAATGAGTAGCACTTTTCGTATGAAATACAAATTTCTATGTAACTTCTGTTGTTTTCCCCAGAATGTCTGATCCTACTGCACTTTCCACAGCCTGAAAGGCCGTCACATCAGATCATCTGTCTCATTAACAGCCTAATTTATCGTCTGCCTACTATGACTGCTCTACAGTGTTACAATAAGTCTCTGCAGTCACAAAATATTCCTCCAACTCTATGATTTGGACCTTTACTTTGTAGATATGGCAGTAGTAGATATGTGATTTCACTTTAGTTTTCAGTACAGGTCTGTGTGTCACTAATTACCCTCTAATATAGTTTATTAAGTGTCCAGTAAAGAGTCTAATATCAATCAATCAGACTTTATTTATATAGCACTTTTCATACAAACAAGTGCAAAACTAAGTGCTTCACACTTGTAAACTGTCTAATAAAAAACAAAATATGTCTTTTTTTCTTATTTGCTACAAAGTTTGGCTTGTGATGTCTTATTAATGTACTGTAAAATAAATTGAGACAAATAGTTGTTTAGTCTATTTGGATAAAATCTCAGCCAATCATGTCCCTACTATATTAAGTCTGTTACTAAGAGACCTCTACACATGTTTTGTTGGGAGCTGTCAGACTGAGGGGAAGAGCTTTTCTCCTATTTCAGCCACAATTCCAAGAGAAAGCTTTTGTCTTGTAGCCGTGCTGGAAAGAGACCGAGCGAAATGAATAATTGATGCCGCGAGATGGATGGATTCCCTTCTGTGGGAAGGCGGTCCAATTGTGAGTTGTATTACCTGGAATAAAGGGTCCGCTGTGCATTATCTGCAACCCTGCCATCACCACGTTTAGCTCTTCATCTTCAGTTTTCTTTCTGTGTGTGTTCTTTACCTTTTCCTAACTTTAATGTAACTCTCTGAAGTCCACAACTGCTCTTTTGGAAAATGCATGAACATCATTGTTTATTAAGTTATGTAGGATTTACTTAATGATAAAGGTTGTATGATCATGCCTGCAGATATCTGTTGTCCAAATAAATCATTTCAGACAAGCATTAATTAAAACTCACTAAATTCGTTACTGAGGTTTTCAGTTATAAAGACTTTTGCCTGATGTAATGCAGAACACTGGGGCAGCCTTAATTTTGGTGGATGTCCAACATTTTGTGTCTGGATTTAGTTAATCATTGTTAACCAGTGTTGACATTGTCACAGTTTTTTTTTTATTTTCGTAGCCTGGATGATACTGATCCAGTGTGTAGCATTGTAGGCTAGAGCAATATCCCTAGATACCTATATTATGATGTTATGTTGGCTGATTTTTTTTTTTTTTTTACATAAACAAAACAACAAAAAGTGAAAAAAAAAAAAATGCAAACATAAATATCCCCTTTTTTACAGTCAACTGGGGGGGACACTGTAGCCTGGGAACCAGACAAATGGCAGATACTGTATGTCTGACTGTCCTCCTGTTCAGGCAGATCTCCACCCATCCTGGGTCTCCTCAGGCAAATCACAACCGTTTACAATATTGGGTGAATTTGAAACAGTGATTGTCAGAGGAGCATCACCAGTCCAGATTTGAAAAGTCACATTCTTTGTGTGCAATGCACCAGGCTCACAAAATTCAGAGAAAATTGTCAAACTAGGCAGTGCTGATAAAAAATTAATTAAGATTCTGTTATTTCTTGCCTCAGGTGTTTTCAGAAACACATGCCTACCGTTTAGCTGTAATTTCAGAAAATTTGCAACCAGACCACCATTTCTTCCATGCTATAAAAAGGAACCAAGCACTGTCCCAACTTGTGTGTCACTCAGCACTATGAGGGGTTATAGATCTAATATGCTGAGACATTTTGATCTGCACCCATTAATAATGGCTCTTGGAAATAGAAAATGAATTGAAATATTCCAGACTATTTTGCCTTTGTGAAATAATCTGGCAATGCCTGGTTAGGGACACTGTTGTACAGTGAAAAATATCTGTCTGGAAAAAAAATCTATCTGGTGGACAAACTCAATGTTTTTAAAAGTGTGTTTAAATTATGTTTCTAAATTACAACAAACATCTTTAACTTTCCTTTACTGTGATTTCTTGTTATTTATCAGTCAGAATATTGCATATATATGCTTAACAGTTACATCAGTTTAGCGCAAAAACATTAGACAAGTAGAATAGTAACGGGCAACTAAAAAATTGAAGGTGCTGTATGCGACATCCACCGCCGCTAGAGGTTGCACTACAGAACCAGCTTGTCAAACCAAGACAAAGGTGTGCTTGAAAAAAAAAGTGCCATCTGAAGAGACACTGCTCACAAAACTCAGATGCAGATCAATTACCAATCAAGATTCTGTAACTTCATTACCTATTTCTCACCTAAAATGTTTTCAGAAACATATTTTGCTGCACTGTTCAGCTGTAATATGAAAAAGTTATTCAGCAGGCCACCTTGTTGAAGATGGACGCAGGGAGGACGGAGAAGGACTCATCAGAGAAGCTCAGATTACAAAAGACAGAGAGTGACTTTATTCTCTGCTCAGGATGCCACTATTTCACTATATCTTTACATAGCACATAGTTGTTTGTTAATGTATAGTGAGATTACATACATTGCACCTTTAAAGGAGAAATCTGTAATATATTTACTGTAATTTATCATAAAATTACTATGATATGTAATCATAGATGAGGTGGAAACATGTTGAGTTGAAATACCGTAAATGTTTGTCAATGAACTCAAACGGAGTGTGTAAAGAGCAGTGTGCTTTTGTATCTTTGACAGTTAAAAACAGCCGATCAACTTACAGTGTGGGATTCATCGTCACTTGTTATCGTCAAATTACAACATTGCGCTTGTCTTGCACTCCTGCACTATTCCTGCCCAAGCTTCCTTAAGTCTGGTGAGGAGGGGACAACGGGGAAACAACTCACTTCAAATATTTATTAGAATTTCAACCCATTTAATATACCGTCCATGGCTCTAATTTGTTATTTGGACTGCATTTTTGGATGCATGATTGTTACATATTGCTCCTTTAAACCAAGAATAGCATCAATTCAAAATAGTATACTGTACTGTAAGTGTGTTGTAACAAGTATAATTGGATAATGTAATGATAAAATGTACCTTTTGAGGTTTGATGGAGTGGTATTGTTCTCTCAAGTAGAAAACGGTTGTCAGTGATGGTAGGCTGGCAGGCATTCAGCAAAGTTGACAC
>JAJHUR010113180.1:1845-15250 GCA_027495735.1 Lutjanus campechanus | reverse complement strand
GACCCAAAACAATGCATTTTTAAGTTTTAGAAGATTGCATCTCCCCACCCCAAATGCCTCACAGGGGTTTGGTTCACTGCCTACCTTTGAATTAAGCGACTGCCAGCAAATTTAGTGAGGTACCAGGACCATCAGCAGGAAAGAGAGGAACATACACAAATCTAGTATATTGCAGTATATTCCTGTGCATGCTGTTATCTCAGTCAGCACTCCTCTGGGAGCAGCACAGCATCTCTCCCTCTTCTGGTACCGTGCGCCAGGCAGGAGACTGACAGCAAGAGACTGACAGCTTTTACTATGCTTACATGGACACTCTATGTCTTCGTTGCTCTGAAGCTTTGCGGCAACAGACAACAGAAGAAGAGGCACAGAATTACACGGAAGGAAAACAAGGTAGGGCAGAACATACAGTATTTGCAGCAGACTTTGTTGCATTACATTCCCCCTGCCCTCCATAGCTCCAGCTTTGACACGTTTTTGTCCCCACCAACTGTGACATTTAATATCTGCCCTGGCCCTAACCAGTCCTGTCAGGTGGGACATGGAGAAGCAGCACAGAGCCACACACAAATAGAGAAAGAATAATTATTTCCACTCACTCTAAATATTTCTCTTTTATTGTTATACTTACAGCCCAATACTAGACAGACTCCTGCAAAATATGACCCGCTTTGTGGCCAGATTCAAAAGCAGAAAATTAATGTATTGTATTAGTATTGAGTGGAGTACTGGAGTATTGTCATGACTGATAGCAAAAGGAAAGGAAAACATCCTTAATTGATCCAAACACAGGTGATAAACTGCAATAAATGTTGTGGTTGACAAAATCTCATTAAAGGCGCTAAAATTAAACAATAAAAAATGCAATCTGGTTTCACACTGATTAGCCTCACAATTGAAGAGAATAAGGTTTCACACATGCAGAGAGAAGAACGTGCAAAGTATGGTGATAAGTGAAATGCATGATTCATAAAAGATCAATTAAAGCTTTTTAATTTGCCTCAAATTCAGACTTCAAACACCAAATCAATTCAGAATCAAATGTTTAATGCACCTTTACAGCATCAAATATTTTTTATTGGGCTACCTGGCTGTGAACGGAGCCAGGATGGAGAGAAATGCCGCAGGTCAGACTTTCAAAAATCTGTTTCAAAATCTCTCAGAGTTTATACTTACCTAATAATGATAAAACAAACATAAAAAATAATATTTCTAGCATAATAATATAATTCGGCAACCTGCACAGGTTGAGACTGCACGAGTGTCGGTCACAATCAAATGCTCAGTGCTTATTAGTATCAAGCAAGTATCTCACAAATGCTTAATAACATGAAGGGTTTTTTTGTCTTTTTTTTCAGCTATCTGTGAAGTGGATTACCACAATGTTTAAAAATCTCTCTATAGCTTCTAAACGTGTAATAATCATGAATCAAATGCATAATTAATATTTTAAACTTAAATGAGGTGTAATTTTACTACGTGTGCAGGCAGAGCTGGACTTGACCTCCCTGGGATCCTAAACAAAATTCTGCGAAAAGAGCCCTTCTATCATTGGCACACACTCACACCTGACACCCTCCCTCCTTTAAAACAGTTTGCTCCACCTGTCAGTCTAAGAATAAGTAGACGAGAACACATCTTCACACATGTTCACCTGATTGCTATTTCCATAATTCACTCTGATGGTGTTTTTCTTTTTTTATTTATTTATTTTTTTGTGACCAGAAGGTTAGTTCTGCTTCATCCCTTTATCAAAATTGGAAACATTGACATGGAGCCCTTGTGCAATTAATGGGTGGGTGCATAGTGAGGGACGCACAGCTCTGTGTGTGGGTAAAAGAAAAGGCAAACCTGTCCTTTGTCAGTGAAGGTGTACTTCAAAAAGCATGCTAACACACAAGATCGCAGACATGGTAAATATTATACACACATAACATCAATATGTTAGCATTGCCATTATGAAAATGTGACCAAGTACAGAAAACTGCAGTGGTTCATTTTTTTGTTGTTGAGATGAGTCTTAATAGTTGCACTTGGTATTAGTAAAAAAATATAAATAAATAAAACCATTTGCTGTTACAGTACCTGCATAAAACACTTCCTGTCCCCAGGTCCTAGACACATAGCGTCGCCTCATAGTGTTAAATCAGTTGATATCTATAACATACTGAACCATATTTTCAGTGGCATCATTGAAATACTGTGATTTCTTCTGCACAGAATAGAAGAGCAGCCAGCCCCTTACAAACAGTGTGAGGCACAGTAAAATGACTGTATGCCAGCGGTTTCTTTTATTGAAGCAGCTATAATTATTGACAATGAATGCTGTGCAAGAACTGACACCAATAAAAAATGAATTATGGTTGGAAATTAAATTAACAATAGGAATGTGAAAGAGAAGGTGAACAGCTATAGAAGAATAAAGGGTACTGTTCTGTTTTCTGTCAGATCTGTTTCAAATTACTTAAAATGTACGCAAACTGTATAAAAACATTTCTTAAACCACATGAAACTCTTAAATGATCTATTTTTTGATCTGATGTGAAAGCTATTTTTCGAGGCAATATGTTTATGCAGTAACGCTGACCCAATATTGAGAGTCCAATCACTGGTATGAGAAGCAGTTTGGAGGGGAAATCTGAGGAGTTCTATCCTCATCTCTAAAGATGGACACCCAAGCTTAACAAAGTCTCTGAGAGTCTAAAGAAAACTTGGCTTAACAACAACCCTACTGGCTCCCAGCATGGTTTTCTGAGGAAGAGAAGGCTGTGTAGAAGAATACTGAACCTGATTTCCCAGTTATAGATTGAACAGGGAGGCAGACAACAGGAGCCATTGATCAAGAGGTCATTTGCTGGTGCCACAGATAGCAGGCAATATTTTCCACTGTTGGCTGTAGGATCAATCAGTGGGACTGTAGCCTCTCCTCCATATTTTAAGAAGAGCTTGCTGGACCTGCTGCTGCACTTGAGTGCAAAAATACATAATCCCTCTTTCATTTGTCATATTGTTGAAATCTGAACCCCAACTTCAGTCATGTTTTGAGTTAAGCTCATACAGTCACTTAGGTAGAGAGGGCAGTCGGCTGTCATAACACACTTTGCTTGCACAGAGGTCAGTACAAAGACACGGTTACTTTTAACTTTAGAGCTGTGCCAACAGAGGCTTTGGCCAGTTTGAAACGGTTTCTGTCACATCAGTGGTTTTGAATTTGGGAAATCTAGATCCAATGCATGCTCATTTGCAGAGTCTTTCTAGAGATTACAGCATGTCTTCACAATTAAACACAAAACAACCAACACATTGGACAACTGATACCCCCAGAGGAGTAAATTCATCCTGATTTGTCCTTACATCCTCATATCTTTACAACAGAATAGGCCAAGACTCCTAAAACAATTAGGGTAGGGTAGGTTTATGTAATTAAACCTCTTGGGCAGGTTTAGGAAAACATTGTGGTTGGGGTTTAACCTTATATTTATCACATGATGGAAGTGATGTCATTCTTGATGGTCAAGTGCTTAATGGAACTTAGGGAACTTAAAACTATAAATAACCCAAAGTTGACTTTTCGTTTCACACAGGATTGGAACGCCAGTCTCCTGGATAAAGTCCTGTGTTTTTTTTCCATCGAACCTCCTCCAAATGTGGACTTTCTTTCTCTTAAACCTCTCCTGTCACAATTGCTACACCCACTAGAGATGGCCTCTCCAAACAATAAATGGAAATATAAGCTGGGGTAAGCTGCTTGCATATAAGATTTTAAAGATAAGATTCGTTTTTCTGAATTTGTAGCTGCTCTTTTTTGCAAGAGACCCTTTGAGATGTTCAACTCCCTCAACAGTGTGTTTTGCAATGTTGGATTTAAAAAACACATTTGAAGGGGTGTAGCACAGATTTCTGCATCCACAGCTATTCATTCCAGTACCTTTGAGGCTGTCCAGACCTGGCATTAACATGCGTCTTGGGTGATCCAATCACAAGTGGACAGCTCTAAGTATGCCAGTTCACACCTTGCATTAAAATGCATCTCCACATGCATCTCGAGTGACCACTTGTGATCAGATCTCACTTACCCGCTCTATATGCAAATAAACGCTGGGGCTATTTTATCAGTTGAATGTCCCTAACAGCCCATTTAGCTGTTCAATATGAAGACTCGACTATTTATTCCTTTTTTTTTTTTCAGTTCAGCACCACACGAAACTCCTGCATGAGCCTATGTGAGTCTCATGTTTTTCCTGCACTGTCAGCAGGGGAGACGCTCTCTGGTGTGCTGGGATTTTAAAACTAAACAGGACGCACACACTGTCTCAGGCTTTGTAAAAAAAAAAAAATGAGGAAAAGCATTAATGACAGGGTCAGAGAAAGTAAAGTGTGCTTCCTGTTCATGGTTAAGTTATAAAATCCCAGCACAGTACAGAGCGTCTCTCCTGTCTGCTCGTCACAGCAACACAGTGTTTTGTTTTGTTTTTTATAATAAAAGAAACAACATATTTGCATTTGCAGAGTCTGGAGATGTAGCGGTTACTAGTTCAGTGGTGAAATCAGTTGGAACAGACTGTGTTCACAAACGTCTGATGCTTATCTTGGCAGGTAAGACACAAACATGTAATATGCATTACAGTGAACCAAAGGAAAATTAGGCAGCTGTATTGTGTGTACTTAGGGGACATCACTTGAGCAAGTGGTCCTTCACTGTGGCCCAGGATACACTGCTGAAAGAATGTGGCCAAATGCAGCCACATAGTGTATTTTTTTGTGTAAATTATTGCATTACAGTAATGAAAAATTGCTACTTTCCAACAAAATTGTTTTTCTGTTTTGAGCCAAACAGAAAAAACAATTGTATTTACATGTCAGAGATAACAAGAAAAATCTGTAATCATTTCTGTTTAGACTGTATCAACACCCAAGTGGTTTTGTAGCAGAATTCTTTGCTCCATGCAAAAAATAATCTGTTGCTATGATTGACCGAATTTTCATATTGATTTAGTTTTTGCTCACAAACATGCGCATCCATACACAGTTTAACAAACATCATAATGGAAAGAGGATGACTGGAGCACAGAGTGCGTTTTCTGCTTTCTCTAACCAAACTGAACGCTCAAATCAGGAGCAGAGTTGGTCAGTGTTTCGAAAAGATGATAAATTCTCTCCCAAATAATATCGTCACGCAACGATCTGGACTGATGGATAAACAGAGTACTGCACCGAGTCCTCTCGAGCAGCAGGGAAAGGCTGTGAAGTTTGTTTACTTGCACTCTGATGATTCCATTAATGTTAATTTAACAGAGGAATCAAAGGGGGAAATGGAATATTTTGAAATCTCAAAGCAGAGCACATTCATCTGAACTGTGTTCCTATGAATAAGTAATCAGGGAAAAAGGTTAAGATGGGTTACTAATAAAGTCATAGGAAAAAAATCTTATTTGACTTTATTATGCTAAAGAATGCCCCTCAAAGCAAATCAAACCCACTGCTGTTATAAATATTTACCTGTAGCCAAAGTACAGTATGATAAAGCAAGAAGAAGTAAGGCCCAGGGTCTTACTATGAATCAGATGTAAAAAATTTGAGATCTGAGATTTTTTTTTAAATTTGGAGACATCAAATGAGATCAGTCCAGGACAAGCTGAATCTGCTGCATAATACTGAGGGGAAAAAAACACAATTAGATTCTGTAATTAGAGCTAGTCTCAGTCTCAGAGAAGCTACACCTGCGATAGTCATTTAATGTCATGTCTTTCTATTCCATTTCTTGACATTTATGCCCAATTAATGTCTGATGTGAACGCAGGCAGTTGGATGTGGACGCTCGATGTGTAGGCATGAGTTCTTCTTACAATGTCTCAGGCCTTTCATCATCTTTAATACCTTGTTATCTGCAGCAAGCCAAGAGCCAGCACAAACTGTCATCATATAATTACCATAGGATGAGTCACTAGCTGCCTTTCATTTGTAGTCGTTATTCGTGTAGGTGTGGGTCAGCACATGCTTACGGCTCTAATCCATAGCATCCGGCACCATAGTTTATATGTGGAAGCTGGGCATTTTATTATCTGGGCTGCACACTTCAAACGGATTTCTGTCTTTTATGTTGTTCTTTTTTTTCCCTTTTTTTTTTTTTGCTGTGTTGAGTTTTGGGAGTTTGCTGATTTAATGTTTTTTCTCCTGATGGCCAATACAGTCCCTAATCATGGAGGTTGCAGTGTTGGAAAGTACATTTACTCAAGTACTGTACTTAAGTACAATTTTGAAGTACTTTACTGAAGTATCTCCATTTTATGCCACTTGCTTCCACTCCACTATATGTCTGAGGGAAATATTGTACTTTTTACTCAGCTTTTAGTTACACAATGGATAATATTATAACCAGGTTTTAAAATACAACACGTTAAAGATAAATATAATTTATATGCATCCGTGTCACGGACAACTATATCTGGAGGCGTTGTGTTGAGTTGTCTGTCCATCTTTCCATCTGTGTGATTATGGTGAACATGGTATCCCAAGAAAACCTTGAGGGAGTTTCTTCAAACTGGGCACAAAGGTCCACCTGGACTCAAGGATGAACTGATTATATTTTTGAGGTCACTGTGATTTCCCATTCTCATGATTGTGATGTCTCAGTAACAAGTGGACAATTCATTCAAATTTGGTACAAACGTCCACTTGGTCTCGTTAAAATTTGAAGGTCACTTATGAACACGTTTTTGGCCACAAATGTCTGTCCTCTGCACTTGTCTGTAAAAAAAAAAATCTTAGTAAAGACAGCATGTTTTTCACTGGAAATTATTCACTGGAAGCATATATGTCTATATAGTGGCAACTTCAGTTTCTCCAAAAATACACTTTAATACATTTTATTAAATTTCTTCAAAGTCTTTACTGCATATTTTATGTGAGTCTGGACAGTCATGGATAGAAACTTCATTTTGACTGATTGGGGGAGGTGGTGTTTGTAGTTAGTTTCTGATGCCTTCAAATGATCAAATATTTCACCAAAAATTACAGATAAGAAAGGTCCAAAATATCATATTTTTTTTTCTTCTTCTTTTCTCTCCCATTAATCATCTCACAATGGCTCAGATTTATCTGGTGACCCTGTATACAAAACTGTGTGTTTTGTGCTAATACTTTTACTTAGGAAGGATTTTTCATGATTGACATTGACCTTAATGGGGCATTTTATATCGCTGTATTGGTACTTTTACTGAACACTTCCTCCACCATTGTTTGACTGACAACCAGCCATTGTCCAGATTAGCCAGAACTGAACCCTTATTGTTGTGTTGACACCTCAACCTTTTCTCCTCGGCCCTGCTCATGCCAAAGCAGTCACCTGTTTCCCTTCTCCATTGAGATTCAGAAACAGCTACACAAAGATGCTATTTCTGTAGCTTCTGTATCGTGGGAGGGTGTTGCTAAGGTATATCTTGGCACAGAAGAAAGCCGGGGAAATAATGGTTTCTGGCGATTCAACACACTTATTGTGAACAGCCTGTTGGGATGTTTCCAGGTGGATGATGGTATCACAATTATATACTTCAAAAACACATACTTTTGTGTCTCTTTTGTTGCTCCTAGGCACTAGTCATTATGATGCTGGCCCCAATACACCACCTGACTCCCCAAGGACCCCTGAGAGGCTACTTCACACTCTGGGGACATATCGATGTTCATAGTAGAAGTGGAGCCTCAGAGGAGAATCAGGAGCTACTAGAACTGACAGCAGTGGTCTTGAAACACAGGGCAAGTATGCAGAGGTGGCTAGAAGATTTTTGTGTGTGCAGCCTGCAATGCAGAAGGCCACAGAGAATCACCAGTTTTGGACATCAGATGCAGTATTCCCTCAGTCCCTCAGAGCACAGTCTAGACTGCTTTGTTTGCAAAAAATAACCTGGCTGAAAACATTGCTTTGTATCTGTCCTCCATATGAACCCTGAGCTGTTGGAGAGACTAAGCCCCAGACCAGACAACGATAAATCAATTGACACAGATGCCACCATGACCACGCATAGTCATACAATGTCTCTTACACTCAAAAAATGACTGGGTCGTCCTATTGAACCAATTTTGGTCAATATACAAGCACCAACTGAACATCAATTTTATTCAGTACCCATGAAAACCACCTAAGACAAAGGTTATGTTGATATTTTGAATGATCACGTTTGTCTTTGCTTTTTGTGTAATTTATATAAAAACATTTTAAATGCAAGTTATTGTGTATATAAATTTGAAAACGGTCAAAATAACCACCTTGGCTTGCTGTCACAGCAGAAAGAGAAAGCACTTATGTGGACTGACTGCCACGTAATATTCTTAACATGATGAATTATCATAGTCTAACATTTGATTGTATCTGGCCACTGTAGGATAAGTGGTCGTATTACCTGAAATGAGTTACAGATGTACTTCAGTGTATAACACTGGATCAAAATAGCTGTAATTAAATGATCAAACAGCAATATTAAAAACATCACTAACACACAGTCAGTTGGCCATAGTAGCCCAATTAGCAGGCTCCACCTATATTCGCTAATCTATATTCATACCATTATTACTGTTCCTCCTAATCAGGACTGTAGGAATGACACATGAGTCTTACACTACTTAACAGTAATTGTCCCGTTTTGTCAGATGAAGGACTGAAGATCAATGGTTCATTTTGACCTGTTAGTTGTGGGACACTTCATGATGTGTGTTAGGGCATTATTTTGTTTTATATCACTGCTATCAGAACTGTCTACAGGTCTCTTTCTTGCTATAGTTTTTCAGATGCGGTGAATGGTTAAATCATGCCCCCTGACCCACTTAGAGCGTCTGAAATCCTCTCACTGTGGTTTCAGAAAAAAGTGGACCCCAATCAACGTTTTGCATAGGGCCCCCCAAAAAACCTAGAAACATCCCTGTCTGTCCACATAAGCTGTTTATATATGCTTATTCAGCCATCACTGCTGTGCAGGGGGACTTGAAATGTCTGTTGACAGAGAGCTCTGTATCAACAGAGAGCAGCTTAATGACAGCAGACTTTCACTAAGTTTCGGGGAACACTAAGTCTATTGTCTTTGGTTCTAGACCCAAAATAAAAATAGCTGAGAGTTGTTTTGAGAACTGAGGTCTTTTCATCCAAGTCTCCTTGTAATTACCCAAGAAAGATTAATGCAAGAATGAAATCCCAAGTCACGAAGACTAATCTTCCGAATGAGGATGGTCTTGCGTTGATTATTAGCATCTTGCTTAGTTTTTATTTCACCGCAATGTGTTAGTTCTTGGTAATACGAAGGTCAATTTGTGATGCTTGAAAATACTGCATGTTTCTCAGAGCGGAACAATGTGATGGGTTTGCGTTTTTCACAATATCTTTTGATGGTGAGGCACAATAGACAAATACACACAGAAATGTAAAGCCGTCCATGAAAACAACAACAACCATCTATACAGGAAGAAAGAGAAGCAGAAAGAGAGATTAATTCTTAAACTTGGCAATGTTTCAAGTCTGAGAATGCCTTCCAGTAGCAACTAATATTAACACAACCTATGCTCATCATGTTGGATGTGCTGCATATTGTTAATAGCGGGGCCTATAATGATCTTTCTGACTAGCTTTGGTTCAGCAGATCTGAGTCTTGTAAGGTTTAGGGTGCTTTGGGTGAGTGCTTGTTCTCCTACTGCAGCCAATAAGCTGTCAATACTAAAAAGCAGACCCCAAACCTTCACATTTTTTAAGGAAATGGTTGTGAGCAGCTGATAAATAAAATGTTAGAGAAGATTTCCAAATGTGTTTCCATCGTTGCTGAATATTGTTTCACATTACTACAGCCACTCTCATTCTGTTGAGGGACTGATGAAATTGTCTAGGAAGGGAATACAACATTGTGAGAGATTATGTCATCTTTTGGCAGAATCTCAGCTCTTTTGATACGCTGTTGCACACCTTGGGCTCTGACTGTTTCACAGTGCTCACAGGAAGCTGTTGTGTGATAGCTGGATGACCAAGAAGCTTTTTCTGAATACACTTTGTTCTATCAATATTTCTAATTGTTAATTAGCATGCCTCCATGGCTTTATTTTTAGGGATGTAGTTAACCAAAGAAAATCTTGATCAAATGCATTTCTACCTACTCTTCTGCCAATCGATTGCTCAGTGGGGAAAAAAACCCTGCACATTATCCCTACATTAACTCAATCAACCACAGTGCACTGGGTGCACTCTACCCGCTGCTAATCAAAGTTACTGGTTGATTCCGCTGTGCACAGCACATCTGCGCCACGGTTTTGATCCGTCCTCTACATGACATGTCTCACCAGCAGCATTTCAGGGCAAACTTTTTGTGCTTCTACCATGCGTGAGTAAATTACTTGTTAAATAGTTTCTTTTCTGTATGTCTTTATGATTGCACACAATCTTTTACTTTGAAAACTGACTGGATTCTCTCTGTTCCTTCTGTGTCTGACTTCTTGCCTGCTCGATCTGCTCTGAGTAGATTGAACTGTTGAATTGAATTTAACTGTCCATCAATATTAGAACATTAATCCATTGTTGCCCAAGCCTGTGGTAGTGGCTACATTAGCAACATCACCAAACATCACCAACAACACCAAATTCAACAGGATAACCCACAAAAGAGTTTGAAGTCAGGTCACAGACCGCTGATATCAATTTATCATTGAGCTTGCACTTTTAATGGCTGGCCCTCATTGATAAAGCAGTAAAAACCCACACACATCATCAAAAATAAACTTTATAGCCACTCAGCTCTTTTGTCCTCTGAGGCTGAGGTCCAACGTAGAGATTTGAGCTGCTATTTTGACAAGGTGTCAATCATTTCAATCAAAGTAAATGTTCAGTAAATAACATCCTTTCGCTCAAAAATAAAATACATGAGCTCTGCATTTGTCCCGCCCCCGACGATCAATGTGCTTCTCTCCTCATTAAAGTAACACCAGCGGCTCAGCCAATGAGAAGTTGGTCAGGCAAGATAACATATCCATCAACAAAATGACCAACTGACCACAAGGTCTCAGCCTAACTAATTTTGTCTGTGTGATGAGAAACACTTTGGTGTTGTTAGCCATAATATGGCTAACAACACCAAAGTGTTTCTATATCAAACTACCCTGAGGCCAGCAATTCAAAACTATACATTTAGTCACAGCTATTTGTGGGTGTGGGTACTTTTAAACAAGACTTTGTGAATATCTTCACTGTGACAATGACAAATTCCTCATACTTTTAATGTACCTGTCCACTGAGTGACTTGGGTTTTAATTTAGCCTTAAAAGATGAGTAAAAATGTAAACTGTTCTTGTTGAGTGTGTGAGGCTGCACAATCCCTTTTCTGTTGGAAAACAACAGACAAGCCTGCCTCTCAGTACCTTACATGGACGAGTTTAGACCTTGGCTTATTTTCAAATTTCATTCATCAAATGAAAATCTGGGAATTAATAATTAATTAATAATTAATAATTGGTGTAATTTGCACTTTATGACAGGTAAAAAAATCAATAAATAATGAAAAATACAAAAACCTTATTTATGTATTTTTAACAGAAGGGAGTCTGATACATAATCAGTAGCTCATCTGTATTTTCTCCAAATTTCCCCCCTTACATTGACATTCACACAAGAAATTGTTTCATGAAAACTTTGAAAACCCTCTTTCAGCAGGAAGCATAATTTTTGGGAGCATGAAGACATAAAATCTGTGAAAAATTGTTATAGACCTGTTTTGTGTTGTGGAAAAGAAAATATGTAAAAACCGTTTTGGTCTGCAGTTCATATTTTTCATCTTTTTGTATGTAACAATAGGTGTATAGCCTATTTTCATGTATTTTTTGTTCTGTTTTTATTACCTTGGTGGGCAGAGGCAGCGCTCCTTACTCAAAGGCTACTTAGTGGGATAACAAATGCAGATTCTCAGTCTGACAGGTGATGTCCCGGCAGGATGTGTGAGGAGGAGATGAAAAGCAGAGCTAATAGGAAAAAGGAGGACAGCAGAATGACTAGAACATTGGTTCCTTGATGCATTACTTGGCTGCATCCCCTATGGTGCAGCTCTTTATTATCTGTCAGGGTCACAGCACCATTGAACTGCGGGAGAGCAGGCAATACTAACTGGCCCTTCCTGCGCTGACACTTATTAACACCGAAAAAAATGAAGCCAAGTAGCCCACCCGTGCACCCACATGTACTGCATAGGGAGAGAGGAAAGCAATGCTAAACTTATACATACGCTACAAATAAATCCGCACACAGTATCTCCTCTTTTAAACATACAAGTCTCTGACCCTGGAACAAACGCAATATTCGCTTGTAGAAAGATATCAACAAGTTGTTATTTTCATGCTGTGTGGATGCCATTGTGTGCAGCTGGAAGGACATGGAGGCTGAGAAGAAAAAGATTACCTCTGGGCATGTGTGGATGAGCCCCAGGCGCAGTTTCAGAGAACCACTTCCAATCCGAGACACAACTCTCACAGAACCTCTGGGCAGGAGGAACCATTGGGATTACTCTCAAGTCTGATTAACATGGACAGATGAAAGCTAGATATCTATTGCGTGCACAACCTCTTGGCCCCTCTCATTTTACTATCCAATATCTGCTGGCTGTTTTTGGTTGCACTTGCTTTTATGGTACACTAATGAGATTATATAAGACATGCTAGGAATAATATGTTCTCTATCATTCAGTGAACAAACTATACCCTAATTAGACACCATACGCTTTATGGTACAGTAATAAGACCACAATAAGTCATACGTTGTATGAAATTAGACCAAAACTAAAAATAATAGATTCTTTATTACGCAGTGTTAAGCTCTGATGACTCTTATCCTAGTGAAATCAGATATCTGCTACTTCCCCATTTAAAAACAAATGCCAAAAATTATAGAGCTGGAGGAATATTTTGTCTATGGGTGACTGCACCGGCTGTAGGCAGATAAACGATTGGATCAAAGAGGTAGGCATCATCTACTGTAGAAGCAGTAGATACGTGATTTTGTTTTAGTTTACAGGACAGTTCTGTCGTAATGTGTTCCAAATTACCATCTAAGAAAGTCTAATAAGGGTCTAAGAGTGGGAAATAATACACTTTACGGTACGCATCTGTTGTAATGTGCCCCTACCCTATAATGAAGTCTAATAAGCATTTAACAATTGGACATGATACACTTTAGTTGACAGTACAGTTCTGATGTAATATGTCCCTATTTACCTTCTACACACTTAAAAATGTTGGGTTAAAAACAACCCAATTTGGGTAGTTTTCCAACCCAACGCTGGTTAAATATTGGACAGAACACATGCTGGGTTAATTTAACCCAACACATTGGGTTGGTTCACTTAATACAACAATTGGGTTGTTTCTACCACCCAGTTGGGTTGTTCATATA